>PVJA010011079.1:0-55656 GCA_004027025.1 Myocastor coypus | reverse complement strand
ATGTGATGCACTTGCAATTTCTTACATGTCACAGGATATTTGGAGACATTAGAGGTGGTCGCAGAGGGATGGAGGGGTCATCTGGAAGGCAAGGAGCGCTCATCACAAATGGCTGCAGGTTGGAGTACTCGGAATAAGTCCTTGTTTCAAACTTGCTATGGCTAAGGCAGGTATCTCTGAGAGGATCCTGGGATATAGAGGGCACCTTCAGTTGTCATGGAAACTCCATGCCCAACAGTGGCCAAATAGTTTGCTTGGTGAAAGCTTCCAGGTTTCCCAGAAAATGGCAAAACTAAATCACAGCTTGTCCGTCCTTTTGAGGATTAATCATATGGAGCAGCTGTACTGATCATGGCTTGTTGGCATTTGGGGATTTCAGGGATAGCGACGTTGGGTCCTTGTCTCCCTCACCTCCCTCTTTGCCCTAATAGGGAAAGTTTCTCCTCTGGTCCCCAGAGCGGTAGCAGCACAGCCCTGATGCTGGAGGTCTCTCTGCAGCTCCTCACAGGGCTAAAGCAGAATCTGACTACAGCATAGCCAGGGAGGTGACTGTGTAAGAGCCTGGCTGGAAGACTTGGGGTTCAGCACCCCGAGCCCTTCTCAAGGTGGTAGTGGAGGGATGACTGTTGCCAATTGAATCATGGATCATATGTACAAAAAGGGAAAGATTGGGCCTCACTTTTTTCTATTCCACCAGAGCCACATTATTAGAATGAGTCGAGTGAATATGTGGTGTTTTTACCCATTCTGGGAGAGTAAAGAGATATATCAAAATTCAGTATCACAGAAGACATTGTGGAAAAAATCTCTATTTCCACTTTAACCAAGTAGAAATGACAAGGACCTTTGTTTGCCTGTTGATGATTCCAGGGGTGACCTTCTAGAAAATCAACAATAGCATATAAAAAGCCAGTATACATCCTTTCCTCTACCAGACTGCAATGATGAAAAATATGTTAAAAGGGAAAGTTCAAATAACACCAGTCAGTAACACAAAATGTAATACACTAAATTTTAACATTTAACCTGTAAATCAGTTTTGATATCAAGAACTAGAAGGAACTAAAGCTGAGAGAAAAAGTCAACTATTCATAAGTCATCAGGGTATTGGTGTTATCAAGCAAAAGTTTTCAAAGAACAATTATTAAAATGATTTTAACTGTCATTAAAAGAAATTATTAAAATAAGTCAACAAATAGATAAACTCAAAATAAAAGAAGAATGAAAAAATGAGATTTTTACAAGTGAAAATATGAAAATTTAATACAAAGAAAATATCTTAAATTTTTGGATCACTAACAGAAGAGACAAAAGAATCTTTGTTTTTTTGTTTTGTTTTGTTTTTCTTGTTTCAGAACCTTTATTTGTTTATTCACTTATTTTTATGGCCGGCTCAGCCCGCGCCCTGAGGGGAGGGCTGGCGCAGCATGTGGTGCCGGGGATCGAACCGTGGTCCCTGAAGCCACTCAAGCTTTCCCAAGCAGGCACTTTAGACCACTGAGCCATCCCGCCAGGCCCAAAGTTATTATTTATTTATTTATTTATTTATTTATTTATATTTTTGTGGGACCAGGGTTCAAACTCATGACCTTGCACTTGCCAGGCAGGCACTTGTGCCACGGAGCTATCTCCCTAGCCCCCAAAAGAATCTTTGAATTAAAAGCAACTATTTACTGAGACTAATAAAGTAGGCATCTATGATTGCAGAAAACTTAATAGTGAAATTAAGAACTCTGTTGTTTTGACACATTTGTGGATATTAGCTGCTAAAATCATGCAATAAGGAGCCTTTTTGATTACTGAAGTGATACAATATGCCACCCATTGCTCAAAGACATGCAGGATGAACAAGAAACAGTACTATATATTTGTTCCTCCATAGATTATAGAACTATGCAGTCTGAATCTTGACTGCTTACCAGTTGGTAACTACACAAATATCATGCAAGTTTCAGTATTGATCTAGTTGTACTTCAAGATTTACAAAAAGGATTAGGTTCAAATATATACAAAACTATGTATACTAACCATTGCTGTCGCAAAAATTATAAATCGCATACTGCCTTCCAGTTCTGAAAGAATAAAAGTGAATTCAGAAGTCTAATTTCTTACTAAAGTAGTTTTAGAATGTTCAGTGATAGCAACAGCTCCCTGATAAGGAGTTATTCATGACAGACTCTAAGTGCATCTTATCGTAATCCCATATGATAGGGACTGTTACACCTGCACTTCACAGTTCAGGAAACTGAGGGAAGGAGACAGAAGTAACTTTCCTGAGCTCCTTGGAGCAAACATGCAAATCCAGGCTGTGTGACAGCATAGTTTGTGACTATAACCAGTGAACTAAAAGGAAAGCACATACCTTGCACAATTTATGATATTCATTCGAACGAAATTCAAACCTGTCACAACATTTAAAAATCACCTAGTATTATGTAAGCCTATTTACACAGAAGCTAATGAAGCACAGAAGTTGTATAGTTGTCAGACAGAGGACAGACTCCAGTTTTTAGGATAGCATCTTTCAGCATTGCAGAACTGGATCAAAAGGAATTTTGCTTGCATTAAATTGAAAATTAGTTGGAAAAAATTAGCAATAATACTGTACTAAAGAAAGTCCTTTGATGTTGTGAGTGGTTTTCTTATCACTCTTGCTAGTAAAAAAATAAAAAAATAAAAAACCCTCATTTGAAAAAAAACTCTCTTTTCTCTGAGACAGTCTTATACTTCAGTGAGCGAATAGACTAGGAATAAATCTTGGACATAGACCAAGATCCCTCTTGACTCTGAAATTTGTAAGATTGCCTAGGCAAATCTCCACTACAAAGAAATAACCAAAATGGTCATGCTGATCTCTCCTCTTGGGAAGCTGAATGCTTCAGGGTTTTCCTGTGCACCTGAATCTAAGCCATCAAAAATGATCTGTAAGGTAGTCATCTGTTAAGTGAGTAAAGTCAAAGTGATTTTAAGAAAGTTACTTTAGGTTTTTATTGTTACTGTAAAATAGTACTGACACAGTGGAATGAAACTCCCAACCTGAAAGACACCTCTCTAAAATTAAAGAATGAATTTTAGAAACAATGGAGGTTAAGAATACAACATATTTACTGGGGGTGGGGAGCAGGCTCTGTCTGACAGAGGGACAGAAGGAGACCCAATTGGGGTGCCTGGGAATCTGCCTTTTTCAAGGAATTGTTTGGTTTTATGTTTGTTTGCTTGTTTGTTTATTTTTGGTAGCATGAAACTGTGAGGTGAGACAATTCTAAGGTAGAAAACATGGGAGCTTACACACAAGTGCAAGTTGTGGGACAAAACTGTGGCTAACCAATAAGACCCCCAAAGCAATCTCTCATGTAAAATTGGTTAAATTTAAGATCAAAGGGGAAAGGGAGTCACATAGCAAGTAGGCATAAATGTAAAAGAGACTTATCCTGTAGGACTTGGATTAGTGCCTCTTCCTGGCTTCCTCAAGGTGATCACCAGTCCTGGATGCTCATCTTTATGGTGGTAAGCATCTGTTTGATCTTTTGTCTTGAGGTCTGGGCCAGCAGGAACACGTGTCTCTCTCACAGTTGCAAGGTCTTGTTTTCTATATTGTCTCCTTGAGGGTCTAGCCCTGTCTGACTGACTGTAATGTTTCTACCCAATTTAGCTACCTATATCACGGCCCCTTCTGAAGAAGTAACCCAAACTGCTGTGAAGGAACAATGGGCGATGAGTGCTCTGGCTTCTTCAGGCTGACAGAGTTAAAAGTACTTGACTGACACTTAGAGATACACTCCAGAAGTTCACCATAAATGCCCTCAATAGACACCAGGTATATTTATCTTAGGTAGGTGAATTGTTTTATGTCTGTAGGCGACAAAGCCAAAGAAACAGTTGAGTTCCACGGGCTCGATAATAACATCAACAGGATAATTATCAACACAGTTAACAAAGATTTTCATCAAGAGAAGACAATAATGATCTTTTATAAAGAGCATAAATTAAGGTCTAGGGAAATTTTGAGTCTGACCTGTTATCAATCTGTTATCTAATATCTTGAACAACTATTGAGACATTAGAAGCAGAAGGATCAAGAATGTACACCTAGCATTGAAGTTTTACAATTGTATCTGTATCTCTCTGTGTTGCTATTTCACTGTCTAATGACAATGAATTTGGAGCCTAGCATGTCTACTTAACTTTACTATATATTAAGAGAGAAAGATCAGCTATGTTGCACTTAAGACCCAGTGAGTAGTTAGTTAAGGATTTAATAAAAGTCATATAATCCTCTTTTTATATAAGGTCTAGTGGATCCCAGGAAAAGGAATATAAAATAATCTAGCATATTTGTTATGGATTTTACTTGTATGATTACAAGTAATTATGGTTATGATATCTTCCAGGAAAGAACAAATTTTACACCTTGTGAGAAAACAATGGCATCAGTAAATAATTTATTTCATACTTGTATGTTTTTGAACTCAAAATGTACTACCTTTGCTGTTAATTTAAGATAAATTAGCCAAATGTTTGCAGCAAGAGAATAGGAAATATTTTCTTCTTTCATTTGAAAACACTTGTAAATATTAACAGAAATCATGACATTTTAACCTTGACCTGTGTTTATGTGCCATAGTTTGTAAAGACAGAATATGTTACACAATTTTAAAATGTAGTCTACTATATTTACCATTCAAAACACACATAAAATATTTTATTACAACACATTAGAAAATTTTACTTCACAAATATAATCTGAAACTTCACAGCTGTATTTACTATCAGCAGAAATATTGGAAGAGTTACATGAGAAATCAGCTAATTGAATGCATACACATTTATCATGATATACATACTACTCAGTTAGATAAATGTAATATTCATTAAGTATTTTTGGTTTTGGCCCTTGGATATAAACAAGGGGCACTGCCAAGGAATTTCTCCTTTAAAATTCTAAGGGCTCTAAGTTTCATGTCCCAAACATAAAGCCTGGCTCCATGTATAGGACCAAAGCTATTGGACAATGGGCAGTCAGTGTTTTCCAACTTATTGTTATCAGGATTCTGTCTGTTCTGTCCTTGGAAACCTGTTTTGATCAATGAGACTTTTTCAAAGTTTTATATATTAGCGATAATATGGGGAAACCATTTGGCATTCTGGTAACCAAAGCATATAGAAATTCAAATAATATCAATAGAATTAAAAACCATACCCAGACATTTAATAATCAAGATCCCAAAAATTTAGCACAGTAACTATGTACTAAAAGCCACTTGAGAAAAGAAACAGATCACATTTAAATGAAAACTCATTATAATAACAGCAGATTTCTCTTTACAAACCATCAAGTCAAGAAGAGCATGGAGCAAAGTACTTTAAGTGTTGCAAGAAAACAAATTCCAACCCAGGCTAATATACCCTGCAAAACTCTCAGTTTCAATGGAGAAGGAAAATACTTCTAGGGGAAAAACTCCGCTAAAGAAGTTCATGATAATAAAGCTAACCGTGCACAGTTTACTAAAATATATACCAGGCAGGGATTAAAATGGCCAAATTCCATGAAGGAAAATGGAAAGAAATCATCAAATAGAGTGAACAATTAAACACAAGAGAAAAAGAGGTATACAAAAGCAGTCTTTCAGAGTACGTACATCAGCATATTCTACAAATAGACTTTTCCTGCACTCTGTGGGTCATGATTTTGTGTGGTTCTACAGGGTGGACATCAAGGAAATAGAAGTAGCTCAGTCCCACAAGTGACACCTGGCCACCTGTAAGCGTCATGGACACTGTCTGTATCCACAACATACTAGAAC
The DNA here is from genome assembly GCA_004027025.1 of Myocastor coypus. Taxonomy (NCBI): domain Eukaryota; kingdom Metazoa; phylum Chordata; class Mammalia; order Rodentia; family Myocastoridae; genus Myocastor; species Myocastor coypus. The sequence continues at coordinate 49,852 of PVJA010011079.1, read as the reverse complement.
TTTGTGCAATATTCTATCTCGAAACTGTTAGAAGTTCTGCTCATATATTTGCCATTCCATTATTTATGTTGTGTTTTTTCTTAGTAATTCTTTACTACCACATAAACTTTCTCTTAGTTGATATCTTTGTATATATTAACCTATTTAAATACTATGCAAGTACTCTGAATTGATTACAGATTTGTACATAGGGTACACAACATTCTGGCCTCTAAGTTGGACTCATGATTTGATTTGAATATTATTTTGAAGTATTTAACTTAATCTTAATCATTTAATACTTAATTAATTTTCTGAATATTGTTTAATTATACTTATTGTTTTGTGATAAATACTGTATCTCTTACTTACAATCTACTTATAAGACAAGGCATGATATTTTTTCCTAGTTTTAGAAACATTACAAAGGAAAAAAAAAATATATATATGTATATATATACACACACATAAGAAGTTAGGATACATATACAGCTACTTCCTCTTAGTTCATTGGGAATAAAAGTTTATACTAATATTGTTTAGACAAGATATCAGGTCTGACCCTTGTCCTCTGAATAACTACTATGAAGACAACACTATGCATGGTATTCATTATTTTAACCATCCTACTATCTTTTTTTGAAACTGTTTCATTGCTATTTTAGTTTTTTTCTCATTAAAATGAATAAAAAAGAATGAAAAGGGCAATATTATCACAAACTTTTGGAAATTCAGAAGACTGTCAAGAGCTATTTTGGAAATCATTACTCTCACAGTATCGAAGACACAGAAGATATGGATATATTTCTAGAAAAGACCAAATTACTAAAACTGAATGAAGAAGATATAAAAACCCTCAATAACCCCCCCTCCAAAAAAAAGGTAATGAAGTTCAAAATATAACAAAAATAATTAAAAAAAAAAAACTTAACGAGAAATAAAAGTCCAGGTCCAGATGGATTGGCAAGTGAATTCTACAAGAAATTTCCACAGATACAATCCCAATACTCCTCAAACTCTCCACTGAAGTTGAAAAGCAAATGTTCCTTCCGAAATCATTCCTAGAGGCGAGTATCATCTTGATACCAAAACCAGAGATAGATACAACTAAAAAGAAAAAGAACTGTAGGCCACTATTCTTCATGAACATAGATGTAAAAATCCTCAATAAAATCCTATCAAATAGAATACAGCAAATCCTTAAAACTATACACCATGGCCAGTTAGGATTCATCCCAGGGATGTAAGGATGGTTCACCCTGTGAAAATCTCTAAAATAAATGCACTATATCAATAGAGCCAAATACAAATCCACATGATTGTTTCAATTGATGCAGAAAAGGCTTTTCACAAAATTCAGCACTCATTCATGTTTAAAGTCTCACAGAAAATTGGAATAGATGGCCTCTACCTCAATCTCATAAAAGCCATCTATGATAATCGAACAACTAACATAATTCTAAATGGGGAAAAAACTGAAACCTTTTAGTCTTAGATCAGGTACAAGACAAGGTTTTCCACATATTCTATATAGTTGTGGAAGCATTAGCTAAAGCCATTAGACAAGAAAGAGTAAGAAAAAGAATAAGAATAAAGAAGTTAAAATATTATTTACAGATGATATGATACTCTCCTTGGAAGACCCAAAAATTCCACCAAGAAGCCCCTAGAATTAAGAAAAAATTCAGTAGAGTATAAAGTCAATACCATTCCTCTGTACAGATAACTAATAATCTGAAAGGCAAATTAGAGAAACAATACCTTTTACAATAGCCCTGTGGAAAATGAAATATTAGGAATTAATCTAACCAAAGATGTAAAAGATCTGTTCAATGAAAATTACAGTAGTCTGAAAGAAGATCATAGAAGATTTCAGAAAATAGAAAGATATTCCTTGCTCCTAGACAGAAAGAACCAACAATGTGAAAATGACCATACTCACAAAATTGTCATACATATTTAATGCAATTCCTATCAAGATACCACCAACATACCTTACAGACCTAGAGAAATCATTCCTAGAACTATTTTAGAACCAGAGAAACCTAGAATAGCAAAGGCAACTGTGAGCAACAAAAACAAGGTAGTATAATTTCAAGTCAGGATTACATACTACAAAATTATACTACAAAGTTAGTGCAATAAACTCAGCATGGAATGGTCAAAACATAGACCTGAGGATCGATGGAATGGATTAGAAGATGCAGAAACAACTACAAACACACTCAGTCATATTTTCTTTGACAAAGAGGCCAAACATGTTTGCTGGAAAAACTGGATCTGTACATGCTGAAATCTAGAACATGATCTTGTTCTATCACCATGCACTAAACTACAGTCAACATGGATTAAAGATCTAAACATTAAAACACAAACACTTAATCTACTGGAAGAGAAAGTAGGTGGAAATCTTGAGGACATAGGTGTAGACAAACAGTCTACACCTTGAAAGACTTAATAACTTGGGCCTCCTTGTTGAGAAGTTTCTGTATGTGAAAAGAAATTACCAACAGAGCAAAAAAAGACAACCCACAAATTTCAAAAAAAAATTAATAAGCACTCAGACAAATCCCCTCAGGATTTACTTTGAAACCAAGCACAGTGCTTGGTAGAACTGTTGTCAGTCTTTTCTAGAATTAATGAAGAACTAAGAAACATTAAAACCCCAATATTTAACAACACAGTCCAAAAACAGACATCTAAGATGAGCACACACTTTTCAGAGGAAGAAATACAAAAGGCAAATACATATATGAAAAAGTGTTCCACATCACTAGCCATTCATGAAAATTAAAGCAACACTGAGATACCATCTCACACCACAAAGAATGCCTATCACAAAGAAATCAAACAACAACAAATATAGGAGAGACTGCAAGGAAAAACGAGCCCCTCTCTGCTGGTGGGAATGTAGACTGGTTCAACCATTATGGAAATCTGTGTGGAGGCTCCTTAAAAAAAAAATTAGGACTGGAAATCCCATTCCACCTAGTTATATCCCTTCTTGAAATTTTCCCAAAAGAACTGAAAATACCATATCATATCATGTATGTGCACTGATGTTTATAACAGTACAATGTTTGATACCCAAGTCTTGGGAACGACCAAAATGCCCATCACCTGAGTAATGGCTGAAAAAGATGCGGTATTTCTTTTCAGTGGATTCTCAGCTATAAAGAAAAATAAACTCAAACCCTTTGTAAGTAAGAGGATGCCCACAAAATTTAAAAATTTACTCATAAGTGAAATAAAGCTGACCACATGTGTAGATATCTTATTGTCTACCTAGTGTAAGAACTGACAACAGTTCTACAAAGCACTGTGCGTGGTTTCAAAGTAAATCCTGAGGGGATTTGACTGATCTTAAGAGATACAAAAGTTACATGGTTTGCTATAATGTCGTGCTTAAACTTGCTCTTAATCACCCATCAGAAAAGTTTAAGCACAAGGCACAAAACAGAAAGCTAGGTTAGAATGCTGAGCTGTAAAAGCCTTAAATCAACAGTTTCCAACATTGTCAGTTTTACCAATAATCCACTGTGATTACTGAACATTGGATTATGTATACAACTACTTTGTCTTAGTTCAATGAGAAGAAATTTAGTTGTACCAATAATGATTGAAAAATCATAACATCTACACCCGGTGCTCTATATAACTAATAGGAGGACAACAATATGTGTTGTATCAAATATTGAAATGTATTACTGACATATTTTGAAACTGTCTCATTGTTATATATTGTTATTTCTTATTAAAAGTAACATTAAAAACATTCAAAAGAAGAAATAAAAATTGAAAGTCTTAACACAGTTAAATGGAAAGTGAGAACTTAAGGATTAAACAACATAGTGAGAAAGGAAAAAAGGAAATATTTTAGGGACAATAATGTACATTTATACAAACAAAATGTTTGAGAGAATGGTCTTAAGAATTTATATTTTTGAAAATAGCACTTAATGAGTAGAATTCTCGCCCTGACTAACTCTATATCTGATATCTATGAACTAAGCAACTACATTGAGGACACAAATGTGTAATTCTAAAACCATGCTTGAAATACCAGTCATTCAGGTCTTCTAAATGTGTACTGCTTCTAATATAGCAAGTATTGTTATACTCACTTTCAAGTAAATGTTTGGTTTTTTTAAAAGTAATAAAAGAAAATGAGAGACAAGAAAAAATGTCAGAGCACTTTCCTGCTACAATTTTGTAGATGGTTTGATTTCTAAATTTCTGTGTAAAATGTATAATTATTTTTAACCTTCCATAGGGATTTAAAGTTTAGAATATTCATGTTTGTTGGAAAATAGCAGTTCCATTTTATGTCTACGGTATGTGATATTCAGACAGATAGCGATGTTAAGCTTAGCTGCTTTTATTACCAGGTAATAACATCATTAAGCTTCTCTTCTTGATGTTTAACAACTAAAGTTTACAAACCAAAAATTATACATGTAGATAGGCTAAAAGGATAGCCAGTATTTTGGTCCTAGCACCTCAGGATCGGCAAGGACTCAGGATACAAGTGAACCTGTGCTGTGACATCCTCTAAAAGGTGTAGCAAATTTTCTGATCAAGGAGTTTATGGGGCCACAGAGGAAAGTGATTGATGGCATATCGTGTTCCTAAGGAGAAATACCCGAGACATTCTCTCAGGCTTTCACTGAGAGCAAATTGGTCAAGTAATGGTCATAACTCATCCAGAGGGCTGACACTGACAAAAGATATACAATCTATTGTGCATGGCTCCAGGGTAAATCCTGAGGGAATTTGGCTGAACTTATCAGATAGTGAAAATTACATTTTTAGTTATGTAGGTCTTGCTTTAGCATCCAGCTAAACAATCCAGCAGTAATGTGTAAACATGAAGTATAAAAACTAAAGCTGGATTAATATGCTGAGCTGTAAAAGACTCGTCATCAACTTCTAGCATTGCCAGTTCTGCTGATAACCCACTACTATTATGGAGTATTGGACTATGCATACAACTACTTTCTCTTAGTTCAGTGAGAAGACAGATTTGTATAATAGTGTTTAGAAAAGTTATCATCTCTATATCTTTTACTCTGAACAACTACTATGAAGATAGCAATATGCATTGTATTAATTATTATGGCTGTGCTACTAAGGTGTTTTGAAACTCTTGTTATTTCTTCCTTATTAAAATTAATAAAATCATAAAAAACAAAGCAATAGTAATTCAGTAATGATTTCTGTATTGCATAATGCTATCTTCAATTTAACTTTCAGGTTAGCAGATATAAACATATAAAATTGGCTTAAAGAAGCAAAATAAAACAATAAGAAGTTATAAGAAAAAAAGTGGGGCCCTATATCTGAATATTCATTTTTTATTCATTGCTATATATATGATTTATTGGACATATGCTAGCAAATCTGACTATACATGATCCTGACCATATGTTCCTGGCCATATCTAATAGTGCTGCATAAAGGGCAATGAAATATTACAGCAATCTATCAAAATAATGCTAGGAAACAGAGGTTCAAATGATAAGCTTACCCATAATTCAATGTATCTAGAAGGCAAAGTAATCTGATTAGAGGTGTAAAGCTTGATAAATCATATCTTACCATACACAGAATTTGCATAAAAATAATATACCTTCAACTTCATTTAGATGACTTTAATAAGCCACTTGTTTGACATATTCCAATTTTTAATATTTTTGCATGAATTCATATAGGGTACATAGAACAGTTCAAGGAAGAAGATTCAAAGAGGACATACTTTTAATTCTGTTGTTATGCTTTCCAAAAGTGGAACACTAAACATTAAAAGGTGAACATGGCAGGCACTGTGATATTTTACATAATTTGCTACAATAAACCATAGTTTTATGGACCTCCATTAATGAAAGACAGGTTGTTTTCTTTAAAATCATATTCCTAATAGTGTTTATAGAAAATATTAGCATATAAAACCAAAACAACACCTCTCAAGCTGATCTCAAATTAAATGCCAAAATGTTATGACTGTCCAGCTAGCTTATTCTGATAAGAAAGGTTATAGGTGTTATGTTGTTTAAAACTGTCCAGAAAGATACATTATTCAGCCAGTTGAGCTCTGAGACTACTTTGAGACTCTGCAACTGTCATGAAAAATCCGGAGCTAACAAGTACATATTCTCTTGGACAGTGAGTCTATCAAAGGAAGTATGTAAAAACATCTTGCTAAGCAAGACATAATATTCAATGTGATTTTAATAAAATATATTACTAAATATATGACATCGATGCTGAAAATTTGTGCCTGATAAAACTTATCAAATGGTATTTTCAAATTGCAGAGCCTTCAGGATTATCTAATCTCTTGCTAACCTTGGTCTCTTGTATGAATCCCAATGAAATATGCGACATCTCAGTTATGCCACTCAGAAGTCCAAATGATTCGCAATCATATACTAAACAAAGTGAACAGGATAAATTATACAGACAAACAGCGACGCATTGACGGCATCTGGTGCCTCATGACAAGCCCAGCTTGCATGCATCTTTCCTCACTCCATCTTCAGTGTTGTTGAGTGGATAGCTGGAAATCACACTGCCTAATACCCTTCTCTCCCTCAAGAAACTGAGGAAAGGTGGGTCCCTAAAATGTAGGGGGGAAATTACGGACGAACAAGACAGGTAAATATTTGTTTCCTAGTTTTTGTTGTGCTTGAGGCATTTGTTACTAAACAACATCAAGTCTTTTACTTCACTTCCATTTGATGGAACAATAATCAGCTGCAAAGTGGGAGTCAGTGACTCTGTTTGTCTGCAACCCAAGGACACTCAAGGTCCTGAGACTTCTCATGGTTTCTCTCAATAATTATAGCTATTGATCATCAAACGGAAAATGCAGAGATGCAAAGAAAACTTCATGAAGGATGGAAAATGATAAAAAGGAGGTGACAGGAACATAAGCAAATGAGAAGATCAGGTCCTAGAGGAGGTAATTTGGAGAGATTTAAAGTTTTATAGAAAAGGATAGTGAAATTCTCAACCAAAATCATGTGAATAAAAACAAAGAAGACAGAAAGGAGAATATAGCTAGCAGGGATTCAGTCAAGTGAGGAAACTATGTAAACTGTATAGAGGGGTTGGAATAGTTTCTCAATATATTCTTTTTTTTGGGGGGGTGCAGGACCGGGATTCAAACTCATGACCTTGCACTTGGCAGACAGGCACTTGTGTCACAGAGCTGTCTCCCCAGCCCTCCTCTCAATATATTCTGAATATCACATTTTACTGTTGATCTTTTTCCCTGCAGGGCAATTTTAGTGAAATACATGGCTGTGTCTATTACAACATATAGAAACTGATTTTATGTCCCTCTTTTAATTTTATCTTTGCCTCTAACTCTCTCAAAATTGTTGCATAGGTGTGTAAATTGTTCTAATTCAAAAGATCTGTGATCATTACACAATGATCCTCAAAGTCTACAGTTGTGTTGTGGTGCCTTTCTTCAAACTATAATTTAACAAAGTAAACTTTCTCATAAAAATATCAAAAGGTAACTTCTAGGCCCCAAGTAAACCTTTGTCAAAAAAGACAGTGCATGTTCCTAGGGCAAGCAAAGAAGACTAATAATCTTCTGACTCCCCAAGAAGATTATTTCCCAACAGCAAGAAAGGTTTAGATAACTCCACCTTGGGCAGCTTGACACAGTTGGATTAACAGACGTTTTGTACTCAACCAACAGGCTGGCCACCCAGCATAAGTACCACTGCTCATAATCACCACAGTAACAGAGACCACAGAGCAAAGCCGCTGGGTGCAAGGTCAAACTGCTCAACTATATAACAGTGAATAATAAAAAATAATAATAACAAATAATAATAACAATAATAACAAATAATAATAACAAAGAATGCTATGGTTTTCCTTATTATGACTAACACCCCTGAAGACACACATGAGAGAAATGAACAGCTTTCCTTGAAGAAAGATCTAAAATGAAGTGCTCCAAATTTTGAGAAAGGTTTACTTTAAGGGGATGGGGAGATAGCTCCATGGCATGAGAGTCTACATGGCAAGTGCAAGGTCATAAGTTCGAACCCTGGTCCCATAAAAAAAAAAGATACATATATATATATATACTTTAAAATCACTATCGTTGAAAGAAAGAACTAGTGCACATAAACACTTCCTTTCATCAATCAAAGTTTAGGAAGACAATGAAAAGACAAAGGTAGACTTGCACCAGTCACCTGCCCAGAGCCAATAAATGGAGTGCAGGAGAAAAGACATGTGCTAAGAGTTCTTGATGTTCCATCTTACTTGGGCTACAGGGTCCCTGTTACCATATTTGAAGGGAGTAGTTTATTTTTTACCTTGTCATGAATGTAAGAACTGTAGCAAAGTTTTGAACCTCTGAGATTTTGATGAGTTTATGCTATGATGTCGACGAATCATAGTCAAAATAATGGAGAAAAATAAATTTTATTTTGTGTCTAAAAATAAGAATCACTCGCACAGTGTAAAACTCAAAGAAGGGCAAAACAGTTAAAATTTATATACAGCTAAACAAAGCAATAGAAAATAGGACTTGAGAGGGACAAGAAGTAGTTGAGGTCAAGAAAGAGTGCTAGGTAGACAGACAAATGAAATCCCCCAGATAACACACCCATGGACTATCTAGGACAGGTATGAGACCCTCAGTCTGTTCTTCCTATTAAAAAACTGAAAAAAAAAAAAAAAAAAACTCTTCTTGAAAGAAGATATCAGCTCCATTTCTTTATATTTGCTAACTGCATCTAATGTAGACTTTTATTATAGATATAAAATTTTATAGAAAGAATGCTTCTCAGAATTATTCCTAAATCTGCAGGGGTCTGCAACTCTCAGTGCAGCCACTTTGAAATATGCTAAAAATAAATAAATAAATAAATAAATAAATAAATAAATAAATAAATAAATAAATAAATAAATAAAATAGGGAGACCTAAAGCCATTTTTTACTTCTTCGAAGAAATGTCACTTGAGTTCTTTGCCAATTTTTAAATCAATTCATTTTTTTATTTTTAAATCAATTTAATTTACTTTTGTCATTGAGCATCTAAAATTTTAGCTATTGGGCCAGGCGTGGTGGCGCACGCCTGTAATCCCAGCGCTCGGGAGGCTGAGGCAGGAGGATTGGTGTGAGTTTGAGACCAGCCTGGGCTCCAAAATTGACCTCAAGGCCAGCCTGAACTGCATAACAAGACCCTGTCTCAAAAAAGACTAAATAAATAAATAAATAAATAAATAAATAAACAAACAAACAAAATAAAAAATAAATAAAATCTTAGCTATTGGGGCTGGAGAGATAGTTCAGTAAGATAAATACTTCACTGACAATTGCAAGGGCCTGAGTTCAATCCCCGGTTCCACAAAATAAATAAATAAAAATAAATAAATAAATAAATACATACATACATACATACATAAAATCTTAGTTATTAATAACATTATTGGTTAAAATTTTATTCTTTGTTATCCATAGTTTTTGTTTTAAATTAGTTTGACCCCATTTGTTTATTTCTGTTTCTGTTTTTTTGTTGTTTTTTTTTTTTTTTGAGATTTTAGTGTGACATCCAAATAAGTATTTCTTAAGTATCAATAGTTCATTTATGTTTTCTTTGAAAGCTATTATTATTTCAGGGATTACTTTCATGTCCTAATGGATTGTAGTTGTTTTTTGAGTGTGGTGTTTTTTAAAACAAAGGGCCAGTTTCATTATTTTGCATGTGTTTCCAGCACCCTTCTTTGAAGGCAACTCGCTTTATCCTTTGCATATAATGGTTGCTTGCTAAAATCCAGGTGGCAGTGTGTGTTTCTTTATTCCTGAGCTCTCTATATAGTTTTTTTCTTTTTATACTTTCACTCACTTTTATTATTTTCTATTATTTATAATCAGTGCCCTTAGTTTTGTTAGTTTTGTACATTAAGACATAATGAGATTATAAGACTCAGTGCCTGAAGTTGTCAGAATTTTTTGGTTTCTGATTTTTCCTAGTATATCAGCAAGTTTTTCACTATGACTCCGATCCTAAAGAAATACCCAACAATATTCATTTAACACTTCACTGCATAGTTGGCATTAGACAACTTAATTATTTATACTCTAATAACTTTGTAGCTTTTTGAAATAGACAAAAGTGAAAGCAAAAACCGTTACTTGAACTTCATTGTTAAATAATCACTCTTACTAATGAAATGTATTTGCCTTTTGGGAACTGTGTACTTTTCAAATACTGCAAACAGGTTGGACATTGCTATCCTCAGTACTTGCCCCACATTCATATTAGTGTGTTTGCTTTTTACCTAATCATCACTGCAAATTCAGCTTTGTGAACATGATGATGTCAAAGATATAAATGTAGAGTAAGGTAGTGCTGACACTCTGAACTAACTTGGGGGTTTTCTTTATGTATTATCACAGGGTCTACAGGGTCTCACTACACAGATTGGACTTGTAGTAATCCTCCTCTTTTCAGTCACCCAAGTGCTGGGGTTACAGGTATCACCTCCACACCCAGTCTCATTTGCTGTTTTAGTGTGCCCTAGCCCGTGCTTCTGCCTAAGCAGGTACTTTCATCCTCTGAGCTATCTGGCAAGCCCCTAACTTGTGTTTGTAGCTCATGGTTTGATCAACAGGTCTTGTATATTGTTGTGATTCTCTTGAGAAGTTAAAATAATCAGTAGTGCTTCTATATGTTCTCCACAATCAGTAGGTGTGTTGTTTTACTGCGACACACGATTTGAAATCTATAGCTCCTGGTGCACTTCTCTCATCTACCAGGACAACATGTTTTACTTGGGACCAGCATTTGGAAAATAGCAGGAACAAAGTAAATTTTACTTGGTTGCCATTGTCCTTATGAAAGTATTAGATTCACAGAAGTCTGGATGAAAAGAACACATACACAAGCTGCTGTTTTCCAATAAGTCCTATTTTATAATGCAGTGCTTTACCAAGTTGTAGTGTTTGCCATGCTTGTCTTCCTCTTGAATGAATTCTGACTGCATGGCACGCAGATGAACTTTTCCAAGGCATGGTTCAAAACTTTAGCTTCCTACCTTTTGTTTGTAACATGAAGAACTCAGACATCTGCTTGGAGAAAAGCAATTATAGAAATTACAACCCAGTATGGCTGTTCTGAGTGTTGTTTTGCCGCTTGGTAGCGTCCGTGCAAGTCTCAGTAGCTTAGCAGTGTTTTTCCAAGGTAAATACTATGAAGCAATTGTAGTTTCAGATTTTCTTTCTTTTATTTTTAAAGAGAATAAAAATTAGAATTAAAGCAGAAAAAATTACAAGGGATATAGAATTTCATTTAGCAAAGTAATAGTAATTTCACAATATTTGTTGTAATACATAGTGTTGTCTTCCAACCAGTTATTCATATTATCAAATATACACATATAAAATTGGAAAAAGAAAGAAAAAAATGAAAGAAAGACATAAGACATTATGTAGAGAAAAAAGTACAAAAAATTGAAAAAAGGGAGAGAAAACAAATGAAAGATTTTTCTGCTTTTTTCCGTAGACAGCAGAAATGCACAGCACAGGGCTCCAAACCACGCTGCTGACCCCGCACTCCCTCACCTGCCCTTCTCCTCCACTCAAGAACTCTTTTCCTTGGAGTAAGTTCATTCCTTTTCCAGCGTCACTTGTTCCCATCAGATTCCATTTTTCTCTTTCAGGTTCTCACACTCAGGAGACAATGGGTGGATGACACATTGCTTTCTCCTTTGTGTATAATGGTAAGCTTGTTAAATTCCGGTTTGCAGTGCACATTGGTTTGCTTCTGAGCTTGCTATGCAGCTTTTAGGAATGTTTTTAGACAACACCACACTGTCTTGATTAGTATACATTGGAAGTATAAATCAAAATTTAAACAGTATGCACTCTTCAACATTTTTTTTCTCAAGATTGAAACATTTTGGCAAAAAAATTAGTAAAAAAATTTTAACGATGAGACAGTTCATGAAGACTACTAAAGTTCTAGGAAACTTGGTTGAAATAGTCTCCTCAAAGGCTTTGATAATTTTTAGGAAAAGTTTATTGAGAAATAATATAGCAGGCATAGCAAGACCCTGTCTCAAACACACACACACACGCGCGCACACACACACACACACACACACACACACACACACAAAAGAATATAGCAAATAATGTCTCAGTTTACAGAAATTCTCAAGATGTCCAAAGAAAAAGCCAGACTTACCATTCATTAAAAAGTTAAAATGGTCTTTTCTTTTGACCATATGCCTAAGCCAACTTCAACTGTAGGACCACTCTGTGTTGTGAAGGAAAAAAGACTAAGAGAGGGCAGCGGGAAGGTGGAGCACATACCGCCTGGATCGGTTGTGCAGTTCCCTCCAGCAGATGATTATTATTATTTTTTTTTGTCTTTTTGAGACAGGGTCTTGCTATGCAGTTCAGGCTGGCCTTGAGCTCACTTTTGTAGCCCAGGCTGTTCTCGAACTCGCACCGATCCTCCCAACAGATGATTTCTGATGGAGCTTTTAGTCCATTTCAAGTTTCCAAGCATTCTTACAAGCAGATCCTTACACTTTCTTACAGGGTCAGTTGAGAAACCCACATTTTAGTACCATTGGAGCTAAAGACATCTCTTTACTAGTTAGTTCCCTTTACCTTCCCTACCCTCACATCTTCAGTTTTCCAACACTTGGCAGATCTTAGGAATAAGAGCACTGGGATGATTTGTTTGCACTTTTGAAGCTGCAGAACTGCTGTCTGAGAAGTCTTCTAGAAAAGTGAATGTAAATTCCACAAAGAAAAAATCCTATACTTAGCTTTTCCCCACTCATGAAATCGATGGATTTGGAGAGAATTTAAGAGAAACTACATTTTGAGAAAAAAATCAAGAATGTAGTCTATGTAATCTGCTTCTCATAATAAGTTTTTTATTAGATGTATTCATCAATGAAAATATCGAGATAGTCTTTGCAGAAGTGTTATTCTGTAATTATAACATCTGGGAAAGGACTGAAGGAAGAAAGGAGTGAGGAACGGGAAAAGGAGATGAGAGGAAGGCAGAGCGGGAAGGAAGGAGGGCCAGGAAGGAAGGGAGAAACAGAGTTCATCAAACCAAAGTGTGCAATGCCAAATAGCTAGGTGTTGAATACATGTATCTGTAAAATGCCAAACTGTATAACATAGTGGAAAATATCAAACATACATTCAAATAGGAATAGGCACTACACTTAGATCATATTGTTGGGCACAGAATTCTAAGTAGCAGGGCAATGTTGGAGACCAAAAATTGAAGGAAACACTTTCACATATTAGGAAAGTTTTATGCCCAAGAGTCTTATTTGAGATCAAATACGCTCAGATGTGTAGGAGGAGGCATAGCTACTTATAAACACTTTAGCCAACATAATAACAAAATAAGTCTTATTTTGAAATACTCTATATTTGTTTTTGCTTTTTTCTCTTTAAAATAAAATTTTAAAAAATTGTTGCATTAGTACATTAATAAAAGGAGAGATAAAAATTCATTAATAAAAGAAGAAAACAAATGAATAGAGGTTTTATGTTTTACCTTTTTATTATTGAAAAGGTTTACAGGAGCAAACATTGGAAATCAAAAGACAAATTTTAGGTCTCAGCAGCTTATCCCACTCATGTGTATTCAGGGTACCTTTCCCTAGTGTCCTCACTTGGCACGAAGCAAGTCAAATCCGTGAGGAGACCTCGTAACATTCACCTTTTATCCCTACCACATACTTCCGTGGAGGCTTTCTTGAGCTTTTTGCAGCATGCAGAGCGCAACTGATCTTCAGTGTTTCATCCGATTTTTCATTAATTGTGACTAACAGAAGTTTTGTATCCGTAATTGTAGTCGAACATATCAATGAAGCATCCACATCTAGGAAGCACGCAGCAAACACAGGGAAGATACAGTATCACTGAAGGTGCCTCATAAGTGTTGAATTTTGCAGCCACTAGATGGCAGTGTTGCATAATTCTCTGAAAAGTAATTCACTGAGGTCTCATTTCTGGCTGCGACAGTCCTTCTGTTCAGCCATTTTCTCTAATATAAAAAAGGTAAACAAGAAATTATATGCTGCTTAAAACGCTAATGTCATCTGTAACACGACACAGGACTCATTGGATGTAGCTATTTTTTAATTAATAAAATTATCAGACTGTGTACATACGTGTGTAATGGGTCATGCACATAGGTATATGTATATGCACACTTACAAGGCAAACTGCTATCTTTAAGTTTCTTAAAAAAAATTTATAAAGACAGTACAAAATAGTACTAAAACAAAACTTACAACACCAGGTGTGGTGGCACACACCTACAATCCCAGCGCTGGAGAGGCTGAAAACAGGAGGATCACTATGAGTTCAAGCAGCATAGTGAGACCCTGTACCAAATACATTTAAAAAAAATAAAAACCAACAAAAACCAAAAATTACAGGTGATGCAGAATTCTACTTAACAAAGTAATATGAATTTCACAGCATTTGTTATAATACATAGTGTTGTCTTACAACCAGTTATTCATATTACCAACATATGCAGGCAAAATTGAAAGAAAAAAAAAAGAAAGAAATAGAAGACAAAACAAATTAAGTATTATCTATTCTTTACCACAGGCCATCAGAAATCCACAGGATGTATACAGGATGCTTTGAATAGCAAATTTCTCTAACCAGAAGAAATATTTTAAAATGTTTTCTCCTTATAAAGTCCTCAATAAGTATTTCTTGCCTCTTTGCCAGAAAGCATTTTATTTATATTTCATACGACACTATTTTAGCTTTAATGTTTATATTCTGATTTTTTTTTTTCTAGTACTGGGGACTGAACCCAAGACCCTGCACTTGCCAGGCAAGTGCTTTTTCTACTGAGCTATTGCCCTGGCCCCTTGTACACTGTTTTAAATATAAGCCTTTTCATGCTTGGAGTAGTTTTACTTTGTCATACCTCTGTTCTTCTTTTCATTCCTTAAAGACTAAAAGACTATGTTGCTTAACATGTGCATGAGGTAAAATCAGCAAATTCATGAATGAACAAATATCTGAATCAATTAATTCATCATTTAAATTTGTGATTGAGAGAGTAATCTCACAGCAAAGAGCAGAACAATAAACATAGCTAAACTATACTCAGTGCATATAAGAAAATTATAGGGAAATAAGTTGTAAAGTAAGTCATGTCCTTTAAGCTTAAGTCATGAGTTCTAAAGAAGGAATGCTGGAGAATATACATCATTAAATTTTCTCAGGATATAGATATTTAGTACTGTATCACCACATAGCAAACAGGAAGTTACAGTGTGGCTTTTCTCTAATATCATTTAATATTTCAAAATCTGCATATGGAGGGCTGGCAAGATAACTCAGCAGTCTAAAGCGCCTGTTTAGGCAAGCTTAGGCAACACAGGGACTGAGGTTCAATCCGCAGCACAACATGCTGTGCCAGCCCCACCCCCAGGATAGGTTGATTAAATAAATAAATAAATAAATAAATAAATAAATAAATAAAATTTTAATCTGCATATGGAATTCAAACACCCAAGAAAAGGAAGAGACAAATTTTGTCAATGACACAACTATAATGGATCCAAACAAATGAGACCTACAGAAGATTTCCCTTACTGTAGAGGGAATAGTACACATCTTTTCATGTGCTGGAAGTGGCTGTGGATGCAGCTAGGGACCATTTACACAAAGGCCCTAAAGTTAGCTATGCAAAGATTTTCTGTTGTGAACTGGCTACAGTCTGGCTGGGTTTATCATTCTGGTCTTTGGTGTGAGATCACTCTCCCTGTCACAAATCTAAAATAAGGCCTCTCTTCTCTGGAGACTAACATCTATTCACTTACAAAACTCTATTCATCCAAACTCTCTCTGAGACAATCTGACAGTTTCCGAAGGGGACACAAAGATGCCTTCTTCAAGTCCCTGTTCTGAAAGCTAAAAATGCATCATCTAAACAAGTTGCAGCGTTTTATATTCCTAAAGATTCATAATTAATTAGTGCTTGAAACCCCGTTAGAGGACAGACTCACCTTGCAGAGGTATCTTCATTGGTACATTTAACATACAGACCAATCAAGTCCTATTTACATAGACAAAATAATTGAAATTCTTAGAAGAAATTATTCACTCAAGGCTATGGAATAAATTGAAATTATATAATCATTTTTATTAGTATGTTGCTGTTTTCTGTTGTAACTCCTATACAATTTGATTGAAACTAGTTTGCCAAGCAATTTTTACAACAGCAAATCCAAATCCATGAGTATGTTTTCATCCAGTAACCCAGTTAACATGATAACACCATGGGATGGCTTCTGAGCACCAAATGTTTAATGACAGAGATTCTACTTCAGTTTCTTTCAGAAGAAAATGTAGGTTACTTTTCCCTTTTACTTCAAATCTATGACAATGACACGCTCCCATTTTAGCCACTTCCAGTCTCTTCACTGTTTGGTGCACATGTTACAGGGATCATGGACAGCAGGTCGGATGCACCCATGTGAACATGGACATTTCTCCCTCTTGCTGGCGAGCGCAGTCTGGCAGGAGTAGACCTGTCAGTCAAGCAGAGGGAACAGATGGAGTGAGAAAATTTCCGTGTACAGCCAGCCCCAAAGAGCTGTGCAGAGAACATATTCAGCAGACTTCTCATTCTCAATCTGCCTGCACATTGTATTTATGATTTTGTGAAGAGTCTAGTTTCTTTAACTGCATATTGAGCTGAAGTATTTTATAAACTTTTATCCTAATCAAAGGATAATGCTTTGTGCAGTGTGAGAAAAAGAAAATCCCACATCTCCAGGATTACATATGAGATCCTAAAAGAAAAATTTTGTAATCCAAACTTTATTCTTAAGTTTCATGATTTTGGAAACACAATATGTAAGATCAATATGTACACATATATAATTATATACTCATTATTTAGTAAAATGGAAACTGAGATATTGTTTTGTAAGTGAATAAAATAAAACATTTGTAAAAATTATAACCTCCTATACACTTGAAGATAAGTAACTCAGCGGCCTATTATTTAAGAAGTTAGAATAACCATCTCTATTGACCAAGGATTCATCTGAGGATGTAGAGTGCAGAACAATTTCCATTTTATCTGTGTGCTTCAGAAAATCTCAGACTGTGGTACTTCCTTGAAAAAATAATGACACACACTTGCTTTGACGTGTATAGTTAATATTTTTTTCTTGGTGTAATAATAGAGATTAAACTCAAGGCTTTGTGCATGTTAAGTAAGTGCTCTACTGCTGAGCTACATCTCAGCCCTACTTAATAATTCTTAAAGATAGCTGTCTCCTGGAAGCAAGATCATTTCATATGACCAGTTTCACTAACTCACTGACTTCCAGTTTTACATGCAGGATTAAGAATAAGGGCAAGATACTAGAGACAGTTAAGACCACTGATGACTACTGTAAGTTTGTTTCATTAGTAGGTTTGCCCAGACGTTAAAAAGTTAAAAAAAAAAAAAATTATTTCTGAAAATATCGAACCTCATATTTGTGATTTGTACATAATGATGAATGTCTTCTGTCTAAAAATATAAAAAAATGTAAAGAGAGATATAGAAAGGAAATCATGAAGTGCCATTTATCTTCATGAGTGATTTTCTTTTCCATTTTTCCCCAGCTGTTGCCTAGGCTGTGACAATGAGGAAACAGAGAGGAAAAACAGTGTAGTCAGTTGAACACCGGGTCCAGAGGTAGATGGATCTGCCTTCCACACATTTATATGTTGAAACCCCAACTTCCCAAGGGACTATATTAAAGACAAGGCTTTTAAGGAGGTAATTAAGGTTAAATGAAGTCATGAAATTTCAAGCACAGCTCCATGAACCTGACTAGAGCTAGAACTCTGTGCATGCTGTATGAGAACACAAGAAGGGGACCAGTTTCACAACCAGGAAATGTTCTCAGACTCCAACATGAGCTCCTTGCTAACTACACGGCCAAGTCACAGAACCATGAGAGAAATTTCTGTAGTGAGGCCGCCTTGTCTCTCATATTTTGTTATGGTGGCCAACAACCTATATCTACCTGGAATCTGTGAAAGTGATCCTATCTAAAACAGAATATCGATGAATATAATCAAGGATCTCAAGAGGAAACAATCCTGAATTACAGTGTGCCTTAAATCAAAAGGTAAATGTTCTAAGAGAAGGATAGAGGACACAGAGAACAAATATAAGGTGGAAACAAAAATTAGAATGACACACATAAAAGCCAACGAATATGAAGAATACCGATAGCCACCAGAAGCTAGTAAGAGGAATGTTGAATTCTTCTCAATGCCTTCAGAAGTAAACAACATCATTAATCTTTGTTTTGAAACTTCTGTTCTCCAAAAGTATGAAAGAATTAATTTCGAATGTCCCAAGTCATCAAGTTAGTTTGTTTTATTACTTTTAGCAAACTAATAAAGTGCCTATTTTACAACTAATTCATCAAACAGGAATTATTGAACATAGTTTTCAATGAAAAATCATTGTAAATAATGACCAAAAAAGGAAATAAAATGGTTTTAGGTCCTCTGTATAATCAATTACTATTGTCACACGCCTGACTCCAAAACCTGTTTCTTTCAGTTTTACAGAATTTCTTATAGTTGGGATCAAACCACAAGAATCTTCTTTCCCAGCCTCTTTCATGTATATAATGCTTTTGGGATACATCACTAGCACTTCACAAAATGCTTTATTTTGCAAAGTAGTGTTTCACGGAATGGATAGAGTGTACTTGTTTCAACATTCATCAAACTAAAGTGCATTTTGCTTTCCTCTCATTATTGGCAATAATGACTAAGTATCTAAGAATTTTCATGTTCATAAATTCATGCAGTGAATCTTTTTTATTTTTCTCATACTACATAGCCAGAAGTGAAATTAATTTGTGACATGTTTAAATTCTTGAGAACTTACCAGATTTTTCTTTTCCAAAATAGCTCCTCCCTTTGACAAACAAATAAGTGTTCTGTGAGGTTTACAATTCTACAACTTCTTTAGTACTTCTTATTCTCTTTAACAAAGTAAGTGGAGTCACCTCATTATTGGTATATTGATGTCTCAGAGACTTCAACTTGAAGTTCCAATGTGGCTAAAAATTTTGTTAATATATATTCTGTGTGGGAGAAGTACTAGAATGGCTATTCTGTGTGGGAAATTGGGGTCAAGCTCAGAAGACCAGAAGTCTGATTGAAATCCAGTCTGGAAAGGACAGGCTTGGGAGGTTTCTGCTGGGAAGAAGGATTGTATTTCTTGTTGGACTCCAGATAATGTGCGTTAATGGCTTAGTAGAAAAGGTCTGCATTTTGCTCATGTCCAGAGACTGTCTGAGACTGAGATAAGTGTGGTGAAATGGTTAATCTTGCAAAAGAAATATCAAGGAAGTTGAATATTGATGTATTAGCATACTTATTTTGGGGGGTTTGGGTCAGATTTATACTGATAATCAAGAGCAAGGAACCCAGCAAGATGATTTAAAAAAACCAGCAAGATGATTTAAAATGTTGAGAGTTTGGCCAGAAATGAGGTGCCAGTAAAGCTGTGGACTGAAAAGTTAGAGCTGAGAGGATCTCCATTTCCAGGAAGGAACCAAAGAATGGCAAGGACGATCTGAGGGTATCACAGGAGGCAGAAAATCTCCATTCTGTGTGGCCTCAAAACTGCAAATGTGAAAGAGTTTGCTTTTAGGAGAAAGCTGCAGATCACCATGTTCCAGAATGGCACTGGAGGACACCCCAAGTTCCAGAATGGTGGCAACATAGGAAATATATTCATCAGAAGCAAGTTCAGTGTGCTCAGTGATCAAGGCACTTGTCCTCTATAGTTAAGAGAAAAGAAAGTCCGGCTACTACTCCAGGTGGCAGCAGACTTTGGCATGGTCCACATGGTGTTGGTTTTAGGTTTTAGACACATGCTGAATGCAGGAGTTCTGATGTTAAGAAGGCTCCCACCTAGATTTCAGAAGGTCTGGAAGGCCAGAGAGTATGCCTCTTGGAGGACAATATATATCAGGAAAAAAACAAAATTTTTTTTTAATTTTTTAATTTTGAACCTTTATTTGTTTATTCGCTCATTTTTATGGCCGGCTCAGCCCTTCCCGAGGGCAGGGCTGGCACAGCATGTGGTGCCCGGGGATTGAACCGCGGTCCCTGAAGCCACCCAAGCTTTCCCAAGCAGGCGCTTTAGACCACTGAGCCATTCCGCCGGTCCCCAGGAAAAAAACAAATTTGGAAAATTCAGAAAAATGGATCATGTAAGCAAAGTTACAAGGAGGAAAAGGAGGAAGCGAAGCTGGCCTATGAGAGAAGCCATAGAAGCCACTTGGAGCTCACATTATGCTACAGATTTCTTCAGATATTCCACATGAAGCTACATGGCTTAGTGTCTGCCCTTCTGGAGTTTGGACTTGCTTTGGTCCCAGTGCTTGGTATC
This sequence comes from Myocastor coypus, assembly GCA_004027025.1. Taxonomy (NCBI): domain Eukaryota; kingdom Metazoa; phylum Chordata; class Mammalia; order Rodentia; family Myocastoridae; genus Myocastor; species Myocastor coypus. The sequence continues at coordinate 29,405 of PVJA010011079.1, read as the reverse complement.
CTTCTGTTGATACCTTCCAGAATGGTAACGTTTTTCTTGTGCCATTACATGTTAAAAGTGTTAGGGCTGAATAGATAGCTCATTGGATTAAAGTGCCTGCTTAGGCAGATGCAGGGACCGGGATTCGACCCCTAGCATGCAGTGCCAGCTCTACCTCATGTGTACTGAGATGGTGATTGAGATTGGGAGTGGTAGTTCATGCCTATAATCCCAGTTCTTGGGAGGGCTGAAAACAGGAGAATCACTATGAGTCTGATCTGTGTAGTAAGACTCTATAGACTTTGTACAAAATAACGTTTTTTAGAAAGTGTTTAACTTCATGTTTACAGGGGCTCACAGGTAAGAGTTTGCTATAGATCTTGGAGGAGATTTGGGACTTGGACTTTTTAGCAATGCTGAAACTGTTAAGACTTTGGCAACTCTTGGAGATAGACAAAAATGTCTTTTGCATAAAGGGATGTGTGTGAGTCTTTGGGGGCACAGGGGCAGAATGTTATTGTTTAGGTCTAGTTGCCTACTACTACAGTCATTGGGGTGGCTTCTAGAGTTTGCAATTAATTATTGATCCAATACTAGGATTATCCATGTGAATGCTACACCCTCCCTGGGGCAGATATTATAAGGAGTATAGAAATTTGCTAACAGCTGCAGCTGAGGCTCCTTCCTTTGCTCTTTGTAGTCTTCCACCACCATGAATGACCACTGTCTGCCATGTTCTATTCTTCCTTGGAACCTGCCAAGTACAGAATGAAACCCATAGTAAATCAGTGTTTCCTTTCTTAATTTTCAGTGTCTAGTATTTTGTTCCATCATTGAGGAAAATGTAACTGAGATAGTATGTGAGCAATTTTTATATATCTCCAGATTACTATGGTTAGGCATTCTATCATTGGAAATGGAAAGGAAATTTTATTGATAGCTTTTTTTAAAATGTTGTGTATAGGTAGTTTCTAATTTATACAAGATACATGTTTACTTTTCCCTTAAGAGATTTTTATTCCAAATGTTAACATGTATACATATATTTAGCCAGTGCAATAATAAATCTATGTGTCCTTCACCAAGCTTGGGTAATCAATGTGTCACCAATTACCATTGTTTGCACATCAGAATCTGATCTGACTAAAAACAATAGTGCACAAGGACAATTGAGTGGACTATATCAAGTCTAGTCATGAGTGAAGAACTAATCCATCCCAATGTGCATTCTTTTTAACTTTTGTATTCTGGCCTGTGTACACCAAAATCTCTGTGTCTGTTTTTCTGTTCATTTTGTTCATTTTTATTTTTATTAATGCAGGTTTGCATTGCTTATTCACTACTTCCATTGTGGGGGAGTCAGTACATGTCATACATTTTAGTTGTTTCCAACCATTCTCCATCCCTTCCCTCCTGTTTCTGTCCTTTAGTCTCCTTCCCTTTTGCAGACAATGCTTACTGTTTGCTATTACCTTTCATTACTTATGTCTTCGTTTTCTCATATGATAAAAATTATACAATATTTAAGCTTGCAAACCTGGCTTATTTTACCAAGCATTATGTGTTCTCTACCATGTGTTCTTATGATTTTAGTTGCTGCTCTGATGTGGACTGTCTGTAAAGGAAGATGGACCCTCAGACATCTGTGCTTGCTCTTAGGCTCTGGTCAGGAGAGCCTGGAAGGATTTATCTCCCTTGCAGACTCCTCCCTTGATCTTGTTTTTCTTCCCTAATGACATCATGAGCAGCTATTTGCTGCGCCCCCATCCAAGAAGCCCCTCTGTCTGCCTTGCTCTTCCACTGGGCCACCCTCCCTCCAAGCTGGTCAAACATAAAAAACTGAAACCTCTATAAACTGTGAGACAAAATGTACTTTTCCCCCATTAAGTGAGGAGTGCTTGTTATTGTGTCTCATCAACAAGAAAATTAAGACATAATCACAATCACAAACTCATAGAATATTATTGTTGAAAATATCTCATAATAGGCCAGTAAGCTAGCTCAGCAGACTAAAGCTCCTACTTAGGGAAACTTAGCTAAGCACAGGGACAGGGGTTTGATCCCTGGTGCCACATGTTACACCACTCCCACCCCCAGGGTAGGCTGAGCCAGCCAGAAACAGTCTTGGTGGAGCATGCCTGTAATGCCAGCAGCACTGGGGAGGTTGAAAGCACCAAGAGTCTGAGTTGTGTCCTGAGACCCTGTTCCAACCAAATATATTCAAAAGAAAAAAAAATTGCATAATGAAATCATATCCTCAAAAATGGATTGTTCTATTTTTACCTTAAAAACTGCCAGTTAATAATGTCAATTTAATTTTTCATACATTGATTTTATTAAAGACTGCAATATGATTCCAACAGTTTTGCTTTTAAATGTAAGATTATACGTTATAAACACAGATTACCATTTTTACATGCACAAGATTGCAAATGATAAATTGCTAAAGTTATTATTTGGGCAGATGCATATGAATATTGTAAAAATATGAAATAAGCTGCCATCAGTATTATGCTTAGCTACAATGGGTCTTAGTGTTTTCCCCAAGGGCTGAATTTGCTTCAATTCCCTATACAAAAAATATAATAAGATACCCATTCTAATCAGTTCTGCCAACTCATTTCAATTGCAATGACAGATGACTTAAAATTTTAAACTTCATAAATGTGAATTATGATTTGTAAAGGAAGCATGAAGACAGAATGTACAGTACCATAGATTTCAATATCCAATGACTCTTATGAGAGAATCATTTTTAAGGAATAGAGCCTTGAACCTGGAACCTATTTATCCCAATTTTACTTTGCGGGCCTAAAATGTGGGACAAAAAATGGCAGCTTTCTTCTCTAAAGTCATGCTAGCATAAATAGAAGACAAATCCAGAGAGATGGAATCAAAAGTCTGCGTTTTCTTTCTTCAAATTTTGATTATGTTTCATCTCATTTTTTAAAATCTAGATATACTCTTCAGATAAAATATACATAAAATTCATAGATTCAGTTGTGTAGGTTCATGGGCTGGCCATATAGCTCAGTGGACTAAAGCACCTGCTTAGGCAAACTGCAGCACCAGGGCTTCAATCCCTGGTATGCTATGCCTGCCCCACCCCAAGGAGCAGGTTCTGATGGTGATTGAGACTGGGCGTGGTGGTGCTCACTTGTAACCCCAGAGCTGGGGAGGCTGAAAACAGGAGAATCACTGTGAATCTGACCTATGTAGTGAGATCCTGTAGACCTTGTACTAAGTTTAAAAAAAAAAAAAAATTAAGTTTTGTAGGCTCATGAATTTTGACAAATGTGTACAATCCTATAATCCCCACACCAACAAGAGTCAGCATCTGCCCATTGACTTGTGTTTTCTTGGTAGCTTGTGGGGACGTGAGGTCTGTGAGTAGCTCAACACTCGTGAAAGTGGCCCACACAGCAGGTACTTTCTAGCCAAGCTAGTTAAGGATGACTGCAGTATTGCGAGAGACCCAGTGCCAAATGATCCAGACGGATGATTTAAACAGTGTCTAGAAACAAAGATAGCAAGTGTTGCTGTAGGCCAATAAATTTTGGGATAATTTTTTAGGCAGCAGTCAGTGACAAGGTGACCAGGGGGTACTCATTCAAAGATAATTTACCATTCAGAAATTAATAAATGTAGTCCTGCACATTATTAAAAGAGAAAATATCACATTTTCTTTACAAGGACTAAAAATGTCTTTGTAGAATTTCATGCATTTATCAACTCCTATAATTTTTTTGAAGAGTGACTTAAATACAAAATGCAACTGAAAGAGTTAAAAAATTAATGTTTATTGAAAGTGTTGATCTATACTGATTTGATGATGAAAATATGTAATGCAACCATTGTTAAAAAAAAAAAAAAAGTCACTAATAAGGAATTTCCTTGCTTGGCTTAGGGTTCCAGCAAAACAACAAACAAAAGTTTTGATAAAAGTTTGAACTTTTTTCTTTAGACTAAAATAGTAGAAGAAGAGGAGGAGGAGGAGGAGGAGGAGGAGGTGCAGGAGGATTTCTAATCTCAAATAAACCTTATGTTGGACCAGAGATCTTAAGTACAGGAAGGCAAAACTCAAACAATTTTTTCAATCAGTGAACCAAATTGAAGGTGGAGGGTTAGAAAGCAACAAGTAAAACTGAATGTTTAGGGTGCTCTGATCATGTAAATAGAAAACAATTTATAATATAAACAGTAAGCATATTTAGCAAGACTGCTTATTCAAGATTGATGTTAATCATATTTCTGTATAGCAGTAACAAGCTAATATTGGAAAACTATGTTACCAAAATTGAATCATATATACATATATATATATATATATATACATATACATATATATATATACATATACATATACATATATATATCAGTTATAAAGGAAACACATAATGGAACATATAAAGAATTTTTTCAGTGAATCCTTGAAGATAATCACAAATGGAAATTTAAAGTATTCTAAGTAAGTGGAGGATTATACCATTATCATGGATTAAGAGGTTCAATATTTGAAGTCATTTTTTTCCAAAAAGATCTATGTATTTTATATAATCTACTTTTAAATACAACCAGCTTTTTGTCTGTTTAGGAATCAATAAGCAGACTGAAAATGTCAATCAGCAAAGCATCAAAGATAACAAAGCATTATTGAAAAGCAGGAAAAATATGGATTTTTGTCACATGATGCTAAACTTTTTATACCACTACAAAATATTATTTAAAGAATGTTGCTAGAACAATTTTTGTATGCACAGGAATAAGAAGTATTTTGTCTTTTATGATGTACAGACATGTTCATTTCAGTTGAATCTAGACATCAATGAAAAAGTAAAACAATAAATCTTTTATTTAAGAAATCATGAGAGGGGCTGAGGAGATAGTTAGGTGGCAAAGTGCCTGGTTGGCAAGCGCAAGGACCTGGGTTCGATCCTTGATACTGCATGCTGTGCGGGCACTGGAAACCCAGGCATGCCATGCCAACCCCAGAACTAGGCGTGGTGGTGCACATCTGTAATTCCAGAGCTGTGGAGGCTGAGACAGAAGGATCACCATGAGTCAGAACTGTGTACTGGGACCGCATATAAAAAACAAGAAATAAATAAATAAAACAAAAACAAAAGGGAGATAGCATGACAGGACAAGCACATGCCTTTGAATATGCAAAGAATTCTAAAAGCATTAATCCAAAGTGAAAAAATGAAAACTAGGCATTATTGTTTGTAAGGATGTTTGTTTATCAAAACAATACTATTATGAAGAATAAGAAGGCAGTTTCCAGATTTGAAGAAAATATGTGGTGGATATATTCAATAAAGGATTTGTATCCATAATGTCTAAAATATCAATTACAATTTAGCAAGAAACACAATGGAGAAAAATTGAGTGAAAGAATCATCTACTTCATAAGAAGATATCTGAAATAGCTACTATCTGATTCTTTGGAAGGAAAGGTTGTAATTTAGACCGCTACTGGTTCCAAAGCCTCACGTTTTGGGGGGTGATGGGGAACAATAGAGCTGAATATGCTTTTAGGAGGCGGAGCCCGTCTGGAGAGGTGGGTCCCTGGTGCATGACCTGGAAGGCTTCGTCCCCTCTCTACCTCTTGACTCTGCCTATTTGCTGGCTTCCGCACAGGCACAGCTCTCCTCTGCTCTGGCCCTTGCACCTGCTGTTTCAACCTGGGAGCTGGCCGGACTCTAACCGTGCACTAAAAGTACACTTCACCTCCTTGGGCTTGTGGATGCCACCATAGCCTCTCAGCAAACAGAAAGTAAGATGAAGACAAACATTAAGAGCACAAATGTGAGTGCAGTCCGCCTCTACAGAATAGTTAAGAGAAACTAATAGTCAGTGTAGCATGTGATAAAGCTAGCTTATCAGAAAACTCTATAAAATGTAAATTATTAGAAGCATTTTGCAAAACTATTTGCAAGTATCTGCTAAAATTTAACATCCTTGTAATCCATTACCCAGCAACTTAAATCCAGATATATCTGGAAATATACATATATACATATGTGTGTGTGAATAAATGTATATCCAATATACATCTACATTCAATATTCTAGGGGAACTGAAACTGAAAGCTTTAAACTGCCATCTGAAGGGCAGACACATAGAAAACTCTTAAGGCAAGAAAGGAGAGACAATTCCAAGAAAACATTAAAAAATACCCTAAAGCCAGGTGTGGTGGTGCATGCCTATAATCCCTGTGCATGGGAGGCTGAGGAGCACAGGCTTTGTGAGCTTGCAACCAGCCTGGATGTCAAAGCAAGCTCAAAGCCAGCCTGAGCTACATAGTGAGGCCGTGTAACAGATACATTAAAGAAAAAGGAAAAGAAAAAAGGGGCGGGGGGGAGCCGGGCATGGTGGCACACACCTGTGATCCAAGCACTTGGGAGGCTGAGGCAGGAAGACAGGTGTGTAGCCTGGGCTACAAAAGTGAGTTCAAGGCCAGCCTGAACTATATAGCAAGACCCTGTCTGAAAAAGACCAAAAAAGGTGTGTGTGTAGGGAAACACCTTAAAGTCAAGTGGCAAGCAAAACAATGATGGATTAGAAAAACAAAAGATTCTAACAAGTCTTACGTTCATCCAAAAGATAATAAAGATGGAGATTTGATAGGGACAAACTGTGCATCATTCATAAAAGTGTATGAAAGTGTATACTATTGTTTGTCTTCTTTCTTAGAACAAGAAAGACTCAAAGGTGTTAAGCAGCAGATGGACACAGTGAGCTATGGGCCATTGACCTGTTCTTTCTGTAGCTCAGACAACCACACAAGTACACAGAAATGAGATGTGAACTTTCTGGAGAAATGCATGGGAGAGGAAATCAATGTCTCTTAGTTGGTAGTGTGACCACAATGCATAACAAATAATTGAGAGATAGTCAGATGGCAACACTGACTGGGCATCATTGTGCTGAGAAATTGTCGGGTAAAAAAAAAAAAGTCTGGACAGAAAAGTGGCTATGTATTGCTGCAGCTTATTAAGATAGGGAATCTGGGAAATTAGAAGGGAATAAAGTTGGCTCAGTAACTGAAAATTCTAAGGGAACATGATTAGTGAGGGGCATGAGAGCTGTACTGGCTTCTAAGCTCACAAATAGTTCCCTGTTCTTTTGGACACACAATTAACTTCATATCTCAGGATTTTCTGCAGTTCTGTTCGCCTGTGTGAGCGACTACGCAAGGGGTTAAGCCTAGCTGGCAGCCACCACCCAAGTCTTTCTCCTTTATTTCTGACAGCCAAGTGAAGGAAAATGGAGCCCGCTGAGTAAAGCAAGGAATGGGTATGAGCCGGCTGAGGGCTCATGAGGGGGACCCTTGAGGACAATTTCAGGTTTACTAGGACTCACAGACACTTCTTTCTTTTTGTCTTTTTTGAGACAGGGCAGGGTCTTGCTATGCAGTTCATGCTGGCCTTGAGTTCACTTTGTAATGCAGGCTGGTCTTGGACTTGTCCTGATCCTCCTGCCTCAGCCAGCTGAGTGCTGGGATTACAGCCATGTGCCACCACACCTGCACTCATCCACTTTTAGGTGAGGCAAGCTAGATAATGAAATATAAGTTAGCACACATATAATAGCAAGTAGTACTAGGTGTAATATGAAAAATAAAGTGGCAAAGTTAGAATCATGAGCCATTAAGTTCTCATTTTCTCATTGAGATTTTTCTCTGAAATTCTCTATGCTACACAACCCCCCCTCATGATTCCTTCAGTATCTCATATTTCACTTCAAAAAGTCCTTTTATTCTGTTATTCATATTCTATATTCAAATGGAAAAAAATTTCCATAATGACTATGTACCCTTTTTGTCATTATTTGCAAAATAATACAAGTATTTGCTTAGCATTTATACTGCACCACGGCTATGCAAGACTGTACAAAGGCTACATACAAATTAAAGGGACTTGAGAATGTGATAATTTTGGTATCTGGAAGTGAGGTTCCTGGAACAAAACGGAGAGACTATGGCTTGCTACTGTTCCTCTTGCTCTACAAAAGTGGACATAAGTAGTTGCATCAGACACCTAACAGTGCAGAAAACCAGATGGATTTGCAGTTTGATCATTTAAAGACAAATTGTGTTAACCTTCTTTCTAGAAAGGCAGAGGAGGTTGATGGACGGCTCTGAATGTTCACCTTATCGAGCTGTGTCTACTCAATCTTGGCATGTGCTTTGCTCTGTCCATACTTTGATATGGAGAAGTACACGGACAGATGTGGTATCTTAACATGTGAGTTTAAGGAAGATAAAAGGTTAAAGGGCATAGGACTGGCAAATGAGAGACTCTAATGATGGATTAAGCAATGTAGGTTAATTACTGAGAAAAATGAGGGTCTAAGGTGGAAGGCTGGAAAAGAAAAAAAGAATCAATAGATCAATTGTGGTGAATGGGGTAAGGAAGATGGAATAGTAACAGGTAGTAGTAGGAAATAAAATACTTAAAATTTCTGCTATGCAATGATTGGAAATTACAAATTTTAGTGATGTCTTACTTTCTCCTCAGTGAGACACAATACCCAACACCACAAGCAGTTGCAGTCCATAGTGGGCCTGCTCCAACCTCGAATTGGCAGAGTAGAGGGGACAGCTAGAGACGGCTGCTTTCATCCTGGTAGCCAGGACACATAGAGGAAAAAAGGCCTGGTGGAAGAAATCACTATGGTGCCTGCAGCCAGGAAGGAAAGAGGAAAGGGAGAAGCTCAGAAGGAAGAGGTGCTCTTCTAGGTCTTATCTGTAGAGAACTGCCTCTACTTACCTGCCACCCTAACACATCAGCTCAAGTGCACATCAATCCAGTCCCCTCCGGGAGCTCCGTTCCTGACCTCCTGAGGCTCTGGGTGGTGCATTGCACACTGGAACCACAAGTGGCTAAGGTAGCATCAGAGTCAAGCTATTGGAAGTACAGAAAATTAATTCTTATGCTGTAACTCACTGTCAACATTTTATATTCTTATTTTAAATGCATTGAGTACAGGATCTATAGTGTCTCACTACGCAGATCAGACTCATAGTGATCCTCCTGTTTACAGCCTCCCAAGTGTTGGGATTATAGGCAAGTGACACCACACCAAGTCTCAATTGCCCCTCTCAGCTTGCCCTGGGGCAGGGATGGCAAGGCACACTGGGGATCAAACTCCTGTCCCTGTGTCTGCCTATGCAGTCAAACTTTTATATTCTTATCTGAAATCTCCAGTTTGCTAGCAGAAATCTCTACTTATATAAAGGAATACATATCCCACTCAGGAAAATTTGGAAGGTACCTGATGTTTCATAGATATTAGGTAGTAGGCAATTAAAAGACAAAGAAATCTTAAATTAATTTATTTATTAATGTATTTATTGATTTATTGATTTATTGTGGAACTGGGGATTGAATTTAGGACGTTACACTTGCCAGGTAAGAACTTGTGCTGCTGAACTATCTCCCCAGCCCCAACATCTTAAAATTAATTGTGCTAACCAGAGAAAATACTACACACTTGATGCACAATTTTATATTATTTATGTCTATATTTTTTGTGACTAATTTTGTGCCACTTACTAAGATCTAGGTGGTGTGGAAAGCATGTGTATCTTAAAAAATACAGATGTCTTTCATGAAAAATTTTGTCTTGCTATGCTTCATTCATAGGCCAAGAGTGACAAGCAGTGTCACTCAGGATATTCTTGCATTTTTTCCGAAGACCTGAACATAGCCTACGCAAAACTAAAATATTGGGCTGGGGAGATAGCTCAGTAGAATACATAATTGCCTGGCAAGTGCAAGGGTCTGAGTTTGATCTCCGATTCCTCAAAACCAAACAAAACAAGAACAAAAACAAAAACGAATAGAACAGAAAATCAAAGTGCTCAGAACAATGATGGACATAGTGATCAAGGTAAACACTGTGGGTATGAAGAGCAGCAAATGTAGTTTAGAACCACAAAGACAAGGGAAGTGTGGACTGCATGTGTGGCTCCTTGCAAGTGGATCTTAGCAGGAAGATGAAGTGATAGCACCTCTACCTGATGTTAAATAAACTGCTCGAATGTTCAAGCTTTCTTCTGGATGACACACCTTAACATTCTTTGCTGTTTCTGAGAATCTTCTTGCTTTATGTAGCGAACATCCTGGGAACTACTTTCTTTGTCAATATAACTGCTGACATGAACAGCTATCCCCTGTATATAAAGAGATATTGGAATTTGTACAAAAATTAATGCAAAATTGGAGTTTAAAATTTTAAAAGTCATTTTTAATGCTCATTTAGTGCAAAACACAAAATATGTAACATGTATTAACAATGTATCATATGGGTGAACCTTATCTATGATGTTACACAATAAATTAAAGTGAAAATGTCAATTTATTTATAACAACCTGTCACAATCTCTCCAAGAAAAAAGTAGCAGCACATTCAAGACATATTAAAACAAAATGCATTTGAAAAAACAAAAATGAAAATTGGAATGAAAAAGAAAGGAAAAGAATTAATCTGATGCTCATTTACACATAAGCAGTATCTTAAGTGATACCCAGAAGAGCCACTATCTTAGGGTGTACTATTGATGTACTGCTCCTTTTTTCTTCCCCCGCCCCCCAGATCCAAGGATTGAATTCAGGACCTTGCACTGGCAAGGCAGTGAATAATGGTTCAGAAATGACCCATAAGGGACTAAAATAATTGTTAATTCAAATACAATAGAAAAAATACTGAAACACCTCTGCAAATGTTAAAAAAAAAAGTACCTATTTTAATTACAGAAAGTGCTGGGCAGTTAAAATGGGATTGGTGCACTGTTGGTCTGTGTCCAGATTCTAGGGGAAGCAAGGTGGCTACTTTTAAGGTTTCAAACCAGCAGCACTGAATATTTGTGCACATACTTTGAGGACAGGGCACAAAATCCTTTAAGAAAGTAATCCTGGTGGTCTGAGTAGCTTTTGACGATTATTTAATAAATGTTACTTCTGGTCTAATTTATATATATATATATATATAGAAATATATATATATATGTATATATATATATATTTCTGGTCTGATTTATATATATAATAGTATTAATAGTATTAAATAATACTATAGTATTAAATTTTATATATATATAATATATATATATTTTAAATTATATATATATATATATATATATATATATATATATATATATATATATATTATAGCCAGCTCAGCCAACCCAGGGGTAGGGCTGATACAGCATGTGGTGTCAGGCATCGAGCCATGGTCCCTGGAGTTGCCTAAGCTTGCCTAAGTGACTGCTTTAGACTGCTGAACCATGTCGCCTGTCCTTGGGTTAATTTTCTTGATGTTTTACTTTTCATTACTTCCCTATATCTTATGATATCATATTTTTTTTATTTTGTTCAATATTTCTGAAAACCATCTATGGAAGACTGCATAAGTTAGAAATACAATGATCATGTTATCTCATTTAATGCTTCATTCTTTTGTTGTTGCTAGAGATTGAATACAGAGCCTTGTGCGGGCGCGGCAGGCACTTAACAACTGAGTTATCTCCTTGGCCACAATATTTTGCTCCTATTCATTCATTGAATAATTATAATTTATTTAAATTTCAAATTTTAAGCATGATATAAAATGCATAAAATGATCAAAAATTTATTTTATAAGAAGTCCAAAGGAGAGAGATGTTTTCATTTCAGCTAGTAGAGTTTTGTTTCTACTGCCTAAAAATAATGTTATTTGAACTCTTCATAGGAAATTTCAAAAATTTCATTTTTGAGACATTATAGTTTAATTCAAATTTCACATTGATCAGTATATTTTAGCTATCAGATTAACTTTGTTTAATAAAAAATAATAATGAGAAAAACAAAAATCAGATTTACTTCTCCTTTAAGAAAAAATGTCATTCTTAAATTTTAACACTAAGAAATAAACCAATTATACTTTAAGTTAAAAATGGCTTATCCATTTTTATTCTAAAGGTCAATAATGTTCTTTGGGCAGGCAAGATGGATCAATAGTCTAAAGCTTAGACAACTGCGGGGGACCTTGGTTTGATCCCAAGTACCACATGCTGTGCCAGCCTCACCCCCAGGGCAGGCTGAGCAGACCATAATACAAAAAAAAGTTCTTGGTCTTTACATTAATTTTATAATTCCAATGATAAAGCTCTTCCTTAAAGATAAGATAGCCATTTTTAGTCATCATCAGCAGTGTTCCAAAAGCATTAGTGGAAAATTCCAGAAGTAAGTAATTTATACATTTTAAGTCTTATTGTATAATGCTCTTGTACTGTTTGCTGTGTTCCATCCCTCCAAGGATGTGAAATATCTCTTTTTTCCAAACTGTATGTGCCACCCAATACTTGGTGAGAGAAGCACAGAGACAGAGAAAAAAGAGGGAGAAATGGAGAGGGGAGCAAGAGAGAGGGAGAGAGAGAGACAGAGAGAGAGAGAGAGAGAGAGAGAACAGAGCAATTTTTATAATACTTATAACTATTGACTATTTCTGTAGCTACTGAAAGTGTTAAAAATTTTCATGTTACCATTCATGAGCACAGATTAACATAATGCCCTATAACATGATTCTTAAACTACTGTCATTTTTCCCTCACACATAAGAAATTAGATCCAAATCAAAACCTCTAGAAAGACATATTTTCATGTCATTGCTCTCATCTTGATATTTTCAAGTAAATCAAGATATCTTTTTCTTTCTGAATGGCCTTAGTTATTTTGTTTTTCAGTGAGTTTAGGAAGCACTAAAAGAAAAAAACAAAAACAAAAACAATAAAGGTCAGGCAAGAAACAGTAGAAATTGGCCAATGTTATCATCTAAATAAAACAACAACCAAAATTTTTCTTCTTTCCTCTTTTGCCTGAGGTTCTCACATCCTCACACAGAATTTTCTTTGCCTTTTCAAGGGCTAGGCATTAACTGAGCTGAAATCAGAATTTTAAGGAGAAGACATCTATTGAGTTTGAAAGTAATGCACACAAGTAAGAAACAAATAAACAAAACAGAAAAAAATGAAAAATGACTGCAGAAACTAGTAATAAGTACACAAAGTACACAAGAATCTTTATTACATTTTGCAAGCACTTTGTTCTACATTTCAAAAACGCCACCATCAAGCTGTTGGCACATTTATGTACAAAACAGATTAATTGTAACGCCTGCTACAAAGCACTCTGTGAAAATACAAACTCTAATACCAGAAAGAAAAGCCAAAAGTGTCAACATCGTTACATAAATTTGAAAGACAGTTTTAAAAATCATCACAAACTGTAAAGACACAGAACTGAAACACTATAATATAGAATTTAAAGAAGCCCATTAATACTTTTGCTGAATATCTTTAATACTGCATTTATCAGAAAAATGTTGAACCAGTAAGATAATCTAAGTGTAGAAAAAAAGCCAAACGAACTCCAAATCAATTAATTCTACAGAATGCATAATCATGCCACATATATAACCCTAATATTACCCCCCTACCTACTACAAGAACTTGTAAAATTACTGATGATGCATGACCAGTAGTTGTACAAAGACTGGTTTACTCAATATATTTTATTAGAAATGCACTTACACTGAGAAAGGATTCCACAATGGTCAGATCAGTGCACTACACTACCTAGTTTTATACACTGACAAAAATGTCTTGTCAGGCTACATCATTTTAAAAGACACTTTACAGCATTCTTGTAGCATTAGAAATAATCAAAAGAGAGTCAAGATTAAAACAACACCAAATTTGGTCCAATAATACTGATTGTTTTTTCTTTAAAATTCCTTTGATACAGGTACTTCTTATAAATGAATATGAATGAACATTCAGTTAAAATGACTTACTTGAAATATAAACACAAATATATCACTACACTTTCAAACAATACATTCTATAGTGGCCTCTGACCACACTTGAGGAAACACTACAGGTGAACCAACATAGATTGAAAAGTTGCAAGCAAAGCTATCATATTAATGGAAACCTTTTCAAATATATCATACACATTTTAGGAATAGCATACAGAGGTGCAATCCATTCAGACTTTTAAAGTAGGTGAAACAAGTTCCGAGGGGTTAGTGTGCTTATTTTTAAAATACCACCTTCATAAAGGTAATTAATCTTTCACATTAGCATATTAAAAGTTCCAATCCAGCCACTTCATCAATCACAGAGGTCATTCTCCAATAATCCACAGTAGTTATTTCCATTAAAATGTTCTCTACACTACACTTTACAAGGTAAGCCTGGTGTCGTACTCTTACAAAAGGCAGCTAGCCATGCATTAGCATCACTGTTTCTACATGCTCACAACAGAAATAGGAGTGATCAGATAGAAGCTGTCTTTAAGTACATCAAGAAAAAAAGACAATGTTAACAAAGATAAGAAGCACTTTTTAAAACCTACTCTTAGAAATTTAGAAATTGCACCTTAGATTGATGAAAGCATTAACCAGGGCCTACAGTGTGTGGCCACGGAGCTCCAGACAAGATTTCCACATTTCACGAGGCGTCGTCATGGTGTCACCTCTGTCTATTGTTCATAATGTACAGTGGTCCCTTTGAAGGTTACCTGTAGTTAAACTAGTTACCAAAATCAAAACTAAAAAGTATAAAAAGCTGTTTTCTTTCCAAAACATAAGAAATAATGCAAAAAGTGTAATGTGTAACACATGAGAAGTGGTTAAAAATCAAACAAATCTTTTCATTCGATAATGTTAGTATCTGCATTCTTACAGAACTATTAAATGAGTTTCAGAATGTTCTTTTTTAGAAGGGGGAATAGGAGCTTGTAGAAGAGATCTGATACCAATTTAACAAATTAGGAAATTAAGCTCTGAACAACAAATAATTGTATTTAGTTGGCTCATATATCACCCTAATATCACTGATGAGAAGCACTTTTGTTTTGTTTTTCAAATGTTGGATGGTTGGATGGACCTTAGTTAAATACCAATGCATTCAAATAGCTGAAAGAATGGAGTATTTTATTTATGTGTACGCATTGAGCCGCTCTTTGGAGCGAGTGGAATGGATGTCATGTAGCTCTTGCTCCTCCTTTGACTTGATGTCTTCATATTTCTGCATCCGGCAGGCATCTTTTACATAGGCCCAGTTGGCAGAGAGAACCATCAGGTAGTGAACCTAAGTAAAAACAAAGATAATTTACAATGACAGTCTATGCTTTCTTCATTTACCTTACTTTCAAGAAAAAAGGATGCAAATTATGTACAACAACAAAAAAATTTACACGTATAAAAACAAACCATTTTTGTGGTAATAGCAACAATTAAATAAAATATATTCCTCTATTAACCAGTTATTAGTGTCTCTAACTTGTCTTTTTATTGATACCAGAGTAATCCAACACTGTCTCTAAAAATCTTTAGGTGATGTTTCCTTTTTATTCTGCCTATGTGCAACCAAATTTTGAGACAGTATATTTCATGTTCATGCATTTGTTTCACTACTCATAATTAGAAACATAGTCATGTATGTTTTGTGCATACTTAACATGAATTAATAGGAGAATGTCCAGGTTTGCCATGAGGCATAAGCTAGGACTGAAAAAAATCCCAAAATATATCTTGGTATTTACTTATCAAGACAATTTTCTGTGCAACGAATGTTAGTTGCATATTTTAAACTACAAGACAGAAAATATCATGCACATGGATGTTTTCTACTCATATACATTCAAAATTGTCAGAAATGTGCTATATTCACAAAGAAAGCTCCTAACTTGTCTTGAGAAGAAAAGCTACTCAAGTAATAAAGTTCTTGTTTGGACCTGAATTGAAGCAGTGAGGTCATGTGTTTGTTTAGCTTCCTGTTCTTCATTTGAGGCTTCAGAACGCTGCAATTTCGCACAGGATGGATTTGATGGATGAACAGGAAGAAGAACTAAGCTCTCCATTATCTATTTTCTCTTAGTTTTAAGGGTAGCAATATTTTATCCAAAATTTAAAAAATAGAACAACAAATATTTTGATAATAAGACAAGAGTATTTTGAAAGGTAGGAGGTAGACTAGTTATAGAAAAAACAGAGATGTATATAACAAACACAAAGTCAAATCTAAGTCGTGACTATTCTAGTAGATTCAAGTAGTGAACAGAGAGAATGATTAGAAAAATATTCTTATACAATATGGCACTTACAGAGTGAAAGTTTAATCACTATATTTAAAAGTAGACAAAAATAAGTCTTACCATGTACTCTAATTTATGTGACATTTTCTTGCTAACGTATCAAGTACAGTAGAAAATACTTACTAATTAGTAAGTAATCAAAATATTTACCAAATAAATGAATGTGTTTTCTTAAATTTCTGTTAAATATACATGAGTAAAATACTGAAGAGAAAGTCAGGACCATTCGTGCTCAAAAGCTTGAGATTTCCAAAGTGAAAAAACCTATTTTACCACTATCATGTTTTTGTTGCTTATTTTAAAAATTATTTTTAAAAGAGAGTCTGGATTTTAAACCACAGTGTGAAAGAAGCCACTAAAAGTTACTACTTTGATTTGTCTCTTTAGAATAGTAGATTGTTTTATTGTTTTCAATTTTTAATCACTCATAAAAATATCTTAAAAATAAATTTATAATGTTCCTTTCCTGGGCAATTAGACAATGGATTCTTACAATTTATACATAGTGAATTGTCTGTAACAATTGAGAGATGGAAACAGTCCTATAAGATCCAATTTTGGGGACTTATACACTATATTTATTTTATAGGATGCCAAAGAAAGACCTAAGATTTGGCTGCAGAAGCTATTTCTGATGTTCAAGTCCTTAGTCAAACTTGTCATTCCAATGAGTCAGCTGGAATTTATGGTAAATTATGGAGGAAGGGATAGGTCTGGCACACTCAAGCTCCTCCAAATTCGCTAAGAGCCTTACGGGGTAAAAAAGGATCACAAGGACTTTTTGCTAATATTTCTGATGAAATCTAGATATGAAAGATATCCCTTAAAACTAACTATGGGTTCACCTTAAAAATTAATAATGTTTCATATATAACTCAACATAATTTTTATTATGTGTTATTTATTTATTTATTTATTTATTTATTTATTTATATTGCATCTGGGACCAAGATGGTGCACCCGGGTATCTGGGGCCAGGATAGCACGCCCAGCATGTGGGGTTGGGGACTGAACTCAGATCCTTGTACTTGCCAGGTCGGTGCTTATTCCTCTGAGCTATCTCTCCAGGCCCCTATTTATGTGTTCTTAATAAAAGAAAGAAAACACAAAATCAAATAACTGATTATATTACTCAAACTACAGTGATATATAATTCCAAAAAAGTTTGGAATTAACAGCAATATAAAATTCAAAATATCAATGAATCATCTATCTTTACTAACATCATCAATATTGAATGCTTTCATCTTGAAAATTTTATCATATATTATTTTTATTTGTAATGCTAACATTTATTTCAGTCAAGCCTTGTGTTTTATGCATGCATTTGCTAATTTCCTAATTTTTGCTGAGAAAATAAACGTGTTCCCTATGGATGTAGGACAGGAGAGACAAAGGAACTTCTCCATAGGCAAACAGCTGTGTACTTTAAGTTGCAAAACTAAGCACTGAGTTCTTACCATTGCAATCACTGCCGCGCCAGCTCCAGCCAGTGCCACAATGAACAAGTGGAAGGTCATGTTCAGCTGCAACGGAACCACAGGGAACCACAATGGGTCACAGGCACACACGCAAGAGAGCTGCTGCTGCCCAGTGCTGACTGGCGTGAGCCCTGGGTGAGCCATTTATACAATCAAAAGACATCACTGCAGTATCTTTCATCCTGAAAATTATTTATAGCCTTACAACTGCATTTCCCTCATAGTTTCACTAAGAGAATGGGATTGAAATTGATGATGTGATTTTCTGTAACATTTGAGCAGCACAGGCCTGGGCTATTTATGGTTTTTAAACCATCACTAAAGTGGATCTCTGAAAATCTGAAGTATTTACAAATTGCACTGAATTATTTAGAGCATCACTTTCATATTCATTCTCTGCACCCCTTTCCCAGAAATGCTGCAGGGAGAATCACCTCTAAAGGTAACAAATGATAACCTGGCATAATTTAGCTATGTCGTATTCTGCAAATAACAAAATGAACCCTACAATTCTGACACAGTTGGAAAGTGCAGACACCCACCTCAGTAGACTCACACATCCTCAGGAAGTTCTCGGAGACGGTGCAAATTTTCTTTTCCTCTCCAATTGTCACAATCCCTACAACAGGTAAGATTACAAGTTGACATTATATTTTTTTTTCTTTCTTTTTTTGTATTTTAGGGAAGGGTCCACAGGGTGTTCAGGGTCTCACTACTAGATCGGACTTGTAGTGATCCACCTGTTTACAGCCTCCCAAGAGCTGGGATTACAGGCACACACCACCACACCCAGTGTCAATTGCCATCTCAGCATACTGGGGGGTGGGGCTGGCACAGCAGGCCCAGGGATCAAACCCTTGGCCCCTGTGCCTACTTGCAGGTGCTTTAATCTACTGAGCTATTTGGCCTGCCCACAGATGTCTTTAACAGTCCAAAGAGAAAAAAACGTTTGGCTAGCCTAATCTCATTAAGTTCATTTTTTTAAATGGTAGTAGAAACTGAACTCATGAGCTCACTTTGCCAGACAGAGCTATTTGCTGTGCTGCTGAGCTATTCCTCCTGCCCTAGCGAGTTCCTTATTTTAAAATTCTGTTATAATAGGAAAATTCTTTATTTTTATTGTGGATAACAACTATCACATAATTATGATTTTAAAATACAAAACATGCCCTTAAGCAATTTAAAACCTGTTCAATTTGAATTTAACTGAACTTAGCCATCAGAATTTTAAGATTTAATGGTAGTTACTTTAGTGGTCTGGTCCATCATTGTGATAGTGTAGCTATCACAATTATTTTGATAGCCATATATAGACTCTACTGTCATCAGAACCTAAATTTGTTAACTTGGTACAATGTTTCTGTTGTTCAAAGTATACAGCCTAAAGTGGCACTTTTGATGCTGCTAACATAGAAAACAAAGGTATCTGGGAAAATTAAAAGATTCCATTTCACTCCTTGAATTGATGCTAAATCCATCATAAACCAACCACATCATAGTCACCTGGGATATTCTCACAGACATGTACTGCTAGAGTGCAGCATACAACTGTTAGGACTGATGTATGAAGTTCAGCCTTGTGGTGTTGTACTTTTTAGGCAATCACACAGGTGATACATCTCATTTTATTTAATATAGTCAATACAGGGTCTTTAGAGTCTCACTATACAGATCAGCCTCATAGTGATCTTCCTGTTTTCCTGTTTTGATCCCTCCAAGAGCTGGGATTACAGCAGCACATCACCACCCCCAGTCTCAATCCCAGTCTCAGCACACATCCTGGGCAGGACCAGCATGGCAGGCTGGGGATCAAACCCCAGTCCCTGTGTCTACCTAAGAAGGTGTTTACATCTCCATTTTGATGACAACAGTAATTGTATTTACATGGCTTCTGAATTTTTTTTTGCTGTTCTTAAACATTCTTTATTAATTGGAATAATTGTTCAATACAGTTTATACTGAAGGTTCATTAAAAGTGCAATTTGTCTATAACTTCTTTCTCAGTTTCTTTTTTCTTTTTCTTTTCTAAATTTTTAAATTTTTTACTTTTATTGCTCTTAATAAGAAATAACATTGAGACAGTTTCAAAACACATTAGTAGAACAGCCACAGTAATTGATACAATGCATATTATTGTCTTCACAGTCGTTCAGAGTACAAGATGTAAACATTCTAACTTTTCTAAACACTATTGGTACAAATATTTCTCCTCACTGAACTAAGAGAAATTAGTTGTATACATAGAGAAATATTCCATAATAGTAGTGTGTTATCAGCAGAACTGGCATTTTCAGAAATTGTTGACTTGAGACTTTTGCAGCTCAGTATACTAATTTGGACTTACTATTCATGCTTTTTCTGCTGGGTGGTTAATTCCAAGTTAAAGCAAGACCTATATAACAAAACATGTAATTGTCGTGTATGACCAGGTCAGTCAAATCACCTCAGGATTTACCTTGAAACCATGCACAGTGTTTTGTAGAATTTCTCAGTGTCAGTCATCTTGATGAGTCATAGCCATTGCTTGACCAGTTTGCTCTCTGTGAAAGCCTGAGGGAATATTTTTGCTCTAGGTGACTCTCCTTGACCAGCTACAATTTTGTATATGCTTAGATTTCTAAACTTCTGTGTAAAAAAGTGTAATCATTTTTAAAATCACATTCTATAGCAATTTATTAGAATATCAATGATTGATGTAAAATACTGGTTCCATGTTAAGTCTAAGGCATTTAATATTTAGAAAGACAGTGATGATAAGCTCAAGTACCTAGGTTATAAAGTAATAGTATCACTAAGCTTTTGTTCTGGAGGGTTAAGAACCTAAGTTTGCAGACCAAAAATTAGAGAAAAAGAAAGGCTACAAGGTTAACCAATATTTTGGCCCTAGCTGTTCAAGGTCAGTGAGGACTCAGGACATAAGAACTGTACTGTAACATCCTATAACTCAGTGGTGTCCCAAATTTTCTGGTCAAGGAGATTATGGGGCCACAGAAGAAAGGGACTGACAATGTATAATGTGCCTAATCATTCATACTTTTTTCTGAATGTTGTGACTTTATCTATTTAATTTTTATAGAAAAAAATTTTAGTTAATATAGATGCATGACACTTCTAGTTTGCTTAAAAGCAATAGGACAAAAGGCAAGTCACAAGAAAAGGTTGGGCATGAGAAACATCAATAACTCAAGGCAACGAATGTGAGGGGAGAGATCAAAGAGTACTTGATGCTGCAGAGATGTAGCCTAGGCTTTGTATGCTTGAAGTTCACAGCTTTGGTAAACTGAGGCAATCTATTTTTCAGCACTGGAAGAATTGGTTGTGCCTGCAATATGGAAAACTTCAGATTATTTTTACTGGTGAGGTGATAACGGATTTTTGTTTGTTGCTGGACAACTGAAGCACCATCTCTAGAGATGAACTTTCTTACTGAGGGAATTGGGACAACCAGAAGCAGACTGAACACTGCTCCCTTGCAGGGTCATAGGAAACTGACTCCCTACTATGAACTATACATGTTTATACTTAAAATAATTTATGCTTTATGTCACTAGCTTTAAAAATAATAAACTAACTGGAACACTCCTTACTAGCTTCCAGAAACTGCTCATATTCCTTAGTTCTTAGATCCTTTCTTCTGCTTTCTTTCACTGTTTATTTATCTTCTGACTCATTCTTCTATTGTTAAAGAACCACTGCAGTAACATTGGGACCACCTGGACAATAAAAGCTTATTATTTTATTTTTCAGTTGCTTAGCAAACAGTCCATGATAGGCTGATTCGCCTTCGACCTGTCTGTTTACAAGAGAATACTACCCCAAAGGAACAGCCTACAATGCAGCCAAGGCTGGACAAAATTCTTCAATTATTTTTCAGATATGAATATAGTTTCATGATTGGTAGTCACACATAAGTAAATATATAAAAGATTTCTTATTAACACTATTTGTGTTTATTTTCTATTAAAGCATAAATTGTCCATTTGAATGAAATGAGTTAAGGACAAGGACATTGCATATTACAAGTCTTTGTCTTCTGTAGAAAAAGCATCACCAGTCACAACCATATCCCAAGTGTTTGTCAGCATCATATTTTTCCAAGAAATATATTTTTCTTTCAAAATTCTTGTGCTTTGTTATCACCAATGTTTGTTCAATAATTGGAGAAAGAAGGGGAATAAAATCTCTGGAGCAACGATGTTGAAAAATGAGATTCAAATTGAGCTCTCTGTATCTGAGGTGCATCTACTCATGAACACTTCCTGGGCATCTGATCCTGAGAGACTTACGCCAAATCTTTACATTATAACAGGGCACAGTTTAAATGTTGGATCTCAAAGACATAGTGGGATAAGTTTTAATTTTTCATAATACAACTCTACTAAAATACACATTAATATATCTAATATTATCAAATCATATAGTGCAAATAGTAGAATAAAAGAAGTCAAAACAAAAATATCACAGTAAAACCTTAATTCTACTTGTAAAGGTAATTCCTTTCTGTCATGCAACCCTGCACATTCTATGGTCTATGAATAAGGATGTATACCACCTTTCAGGGTCATTATTCTGCCCATCAGATATAATGATAGCTTAAATATCTCTTTTTAAAACCTTATTTAAGGACACTTTTCCAAGCCAGCTAGATACTTCTATCCCTACAAAATTATTTCATCTCTCAAAACTAATGAGTTTGAGGGTGATTAATGAAGTCATTTATAAAATTCTATGACTCTAGGACTTAGTCTATGCTTAAAGTCACTTGGAAGCATATATACTGAATACTTATGTTAATAAGACTCGATGTATTCAATTAGATTTATATGGTTACTAAAAGTATTCGAATATATTATAAATTAATACAAGATTTTTTTTTAAAAAAACTTGAAAAATATTAAGAGAAAGATCTACTCTCCTTTTCTACAGCATTATTTTCCTTGTCTGTTAGAATTCAAACATGAGGAAAAGGTATAAAGTACTTTTCTAGAGTTCCCCAGAATTTTCATTCCAAACTTTGACTCTAAGAAGACCACAGACTTTATAACCACCTACTTCACTAATTTTCTTTCTTTCTTTCTTTCTTTCTTTCTTTTTTTTTTTTTTTTTTTTTTTTTTTTTTTTTTTTTTTTTTTTTTTTTTTTTTTTTTTGAGACAGGGTCTCGTTATGCAGTTCAGGCTGGCCTTGAACTCATTTTTGTAGCCAGCCTTATCTTGAACTTGCACCGATCCTCCTGCCTCAGCCTCCTAAGTGCTGGGACTACAGGCGTGCGCCACCACGCCTGGCTACTTCACTAATTTTCACCTTCCATACCATAAGTAAAACATTTCGCATCAGAATATCTCTCTATCCACTAACCTATCGTGAAAATGCAGATAGTCATATCAAGAGATTGTAACCCTCATCCATTACCATATTAACAGATGTAACAATAAAAGAATTTCATTATACTTTAGTTAAATTTGAATTTTAGACAAAAAAGCAAATAATGTCATATAACTATGTCCCATATAACGCTTTACTATATTTGAACTAGCATTGAAAAAATATTGTTCATTAATTCAAACTTCAAATTTAATTGTAGGTCCTGCCTTTTACCTATCAACCTCCAAAGGCAAATTAGACCTTCTCCATCTTTAGGATAAACACAGCAGAATAGAGATTAGAGTGCATGCTGTCAGAGCCACTGTTCTGCAGTGACCTCCAGTGGCTGAGCTGAGGTTCCCTTTTCCTATGTTTCTAAGGCAATTCATTCCAGGAGTAAAGCCTTCCAGTGAGAACAAAAGCTTGACATGCCCTCCTACCAAGAATGTACAGGGATTGCGTTGGATCTCATCTGGGTCAGACTACAGCCAGGCTAACTTTATCTGACAGCATGCAGGTGGTCTACTGCTTTAGTACATATGGTAGTTGGGTAGAGAACAGCTGTGCTGTAGGATAGGGATAGAGCCACGGAATTCAGATAGTGTCTGCAGAAATCTCTAATGCTGAGATAGATGAGAAGTGCCAGGACTTTTCACTTTTCCTCTGCCAGCTAGAAGGTGGATGTGGCTTGACCACTATCTCACACCCTTCTCTCTCTGTCTTCCCTTTGTTCCTCCTCACCCTACCTTTCAATGGACTGGACAGCTTGCTTCAGTGTCCTGCTGTGTACCTAGCATTCCCCTCCTGACTGTCCAAGCATCGTGTTTCCACTCCAACATGAGTGCAGCCTGACACTCGACATGATGTCCCTCCTCCTTTGAGAAGGGATAGAGGCAATGTGGAGAGCTAGGATTAGGCAGGGAGTGATCTTGGCCCTCTATTTGCATACCTGCCCTGCACAGCAAGCTTTCAGCCCTGCTCTTCCTCCCTGAATCAGGCTGGTAGCTGCCATGTAAACTTCTGCTCCTTGGAGTTTAGTGTAGAAGGGCTCCCACCTATACATGGCCCACTGCTCTGCAACATGGTGTTCTTGTAAATCTGCTCATAATTTAGTTCAGGGATAATGGGTGACCCCCAAATCCTGTAAATGTATTTGGGCTTTTTTAAACCACAGTTGTATGGGCAGAGTGGTCCTTTCCAAAGGAAGCAATAAACAATCAGCTTTATGAACACTGAAGACTCCTAGGGACCAGCAGCCAAGAGATTTCAGGGGCAGTGACTGGTGCCCACTAGAGTCAATCAACAGTGTTGGCTAAGTCAGTGACCAACAGTGGCTGTGTCCACTGCTGGGATTCAGAGTCAACCTGGTGTCACTGGGTGACATCAGTGATGTTAGCAGAGCTGTACTTTGCTGATTTATGATGTCCATCTGAATTATGTAGAACAGTCCAATATGCGGGAACTTGAAAGGAAAACTGCTCAGAGTGCCTGCAGATGTTAGGAAACTGGTCTGTAGTATCTGTTCAGTGAAAAACAAACCCACTATTTGTCAATGTGGACATTATAAATTCTTCAGCTCCAGCAATTTCACAAAGGAGAAAATAGAATCTTAAAGAGTTTAACTAATTTAACTGAAATTTTAGAAGATAATGAAATATACCTTTCTAGGATGATCCTCATAATAGATTTTGCAGTTTTTACATTTATATGGGAAAATGACAGGAGAATATAGACATCAGATTCAATTTGAGAAGAGTACAACAATCACAATTTTAATCTGCCAATCCCAGAAAATATAGTCTAATAGCCTGTTCATTAATATATGATATCAGTCCAACTTTTCTTCTCTCTTGAATTCTTATTTCTTTAAATCTAAGGAGTATCTTAAAAAGTGATGTGATAAAATTATCTGAGTGGTAGAAGTAATGCCAGCTCCAAGGCCATATCAAATATGTTACATGCAGACACTTAACTAAAACAATACGAGGTTGTGTTTTAGAGGTAGAGATTCAAGGTCTACCTACCAAACTGACGAAGGTCCAGGCAAAGGTTTGCGCCCTCCACCAGGGTAGTGTTCCGGCAGATGGTCCACACGTTGAAGTACATGTACACGGGCAGGGAGGTGAAGGCTGTGACTCCCAGCCAGGCCAACATGAAAAGGTACGTCAGCATGATGAACTGCACAGACAGAGACGGACAGAGGAAACATGATGCATGGGAAAAGAACGCCTCGGTCCATTGGCAAAACTCAATCCTGTCGGTGAGAGTTTTAAGGTTATGGTACATCACTGATCACCCCAGCACTTTTAGGAACTGAAATATGAAAAGTCCAGAAATGGCAGCGTGGATACACCTATCAGAAAATCTCATCTTGACAGAGATGTATCAGCTTATGGACTTAAAAAGTGTACACATTTTTCTTTTTTTGAAACTGGAGATCAAACTCAGGACACTTAATAGGCAGGTATAGACGCTGCTGAGCTCTCTCCCTGGTAGTCTCCATATTAAAGTTCAGAAAACAGTAGCTAATATCATTTAGAAAGTGGAATTGAGAAGAGATACTGGAAAATGACACATTTTTTTGAAAATAAATAAGAAAGATAATTTTGAATAGCTTTAGGTTAGTAATATTTCCTCCTTGTTTTACTGATCAAAAGAATAAAAGTATTTCATGTAGCCATACATACAACACTGGGTCTTAGAACATACTTGATTGTGTGTAGTAAGCAATTTGTTTGTCTGTACCAAGCAAACTGTCCAAGAGGACAAGGTTTCTTATTCATTCTTAGTTTCCCCTTCCTAGAATGAAAATGAGGCCGATTCACAAGTGAAATTCACTGTGGAATGGGAAGCCAGCTGAGAATAGCTCCTCTCTCAAAGCCTTCCTTATGCTATAATTTCTTCAGCATCCAGTTACAGTGAGAAAGAACTGTTAAGCCCGGAATATGGATAAGCATACCACAAGCGACAAGACCCACTCACTTGCACTGAGCTATGTTCTGTGATGCACATAATTCCCATATTGTATCATGTGATTCTAATATGCAAAGATAAAGTTCTACTTACTCACTTAATAAGCTTTGTTATGTCACTTACTGCATCCCTTGCCTAAATGTATATCTTTTTTTTTTTTTTTTTTTTTTTTTTTTTTTTTTTTTTTTTTGTCTTTTTGAGACAGGGTCTCGCTATGCAGTTGAGGCTGGCCCTGAGCTCACTTTTGTAGCCCAGGCTGGTCTCGAACTCGCACCAATCCTCCTGCCTCAGCCTCCCGAGTGCTGGGATTACAGGCGTGCGCCACCACGCCCGGCTCCTAAATGTATATCTTAAAAAGGTCTAATGCTCACGTAAGACACAAGCTGTTAAGCTGCCTGAGTGTAGACTATTCTTCAGATCTCTCTTCTTGCCTTTGCAAAATGGAAATGACTTGAAATTGACTTCACATGTTGCAAGGAGGCTTCATCAAAATAATGAATTTTTAAAAATTAATTTCACGTAGAAATCTGGAACAGAAAGCTTTGGCAAAATACTAGGTGTTTTCATTTTATTTTTTTCATTTTTTACTCTTTATTTTTATTTTTATTCTTTTATTCCAGAACTGGGGACTGAACTCAGGTCCTTGTATTTGTCAGGCAAATGCTTGTTCTACTGAGCTATCACCCCTGCTGGTGTTTTCATTTTTGATAGATTTATTTTTATGCTGGGAGGAAACTGGAAAAAGAGGAGATCTTGTGTTTGGAAATTTTTTTTTTCAAATTATGCTCTCCCTCAAGATGAAATAATTCAGAAAGTCTTAGAAAGTATCACATGTGATATAATATAAATTCTGTGAATTCCTTTGGAAGAAAATGTTTCTTTTATTAACAGTTTCAGTTCCAGGAATTCAGATCTTATGGATAATTCATAGTTTGAAGAACACTGTCATAATATGGCACCTAAAACACAGTTTTGGAGAAGGAAATCCAACTCTGAAGCCATGGGATGGTAACCACCATGCTCCGATGCAGCTTCTCTATCTTCACCCTGCTTAGCTTCTGAGATCAGAGGAGACTGGGCACCATCAGGGTGGTACGGCCCTACAGCCAACCTCTCTATCTGGTTCTTTTCTGCCAAGGGAAATTTCTGAATGGCTTCTTCTGAAGGTGAGTTCACCTTGCAGTGTGACTTCTGTGCCAGTGGATTCAGACTTAGTTGTAACCCAGAACATTGTTGGAGCTACTTCATGAGAAAAGACACGTGGTTCTTGAGACTGGAATGCGGACTCATTTTTTTTTTTTTTTTTTTTTTTTTAAGTGGTAACGTTTTAACAAATTACTAAAGCTGGAAGTTACAGAATCCATGCAGGGAGGAAATTCTTTCTCTGGAGTTCATGTAGAAGATGTGTGCCAGTGAAAATTTTTAGGAAAGACTTTGCTTTTGAATTTTGAGTGAGAATCAGTTCTATTTCAGGAAAAAGAAGTTCATAGGCAGGAAAGTAGTTAAAGAAGTAAAAATGCAATTGCATTTTGTCATTTTTTTTATCATGGTCAGATATTTATACAAGTGAAGATTGTTCAAACTAATCATGTACAGTCCTAGTTAAAAACTCTGCAATAAGTAAAATATTTCATAATTATAAATTTATTGCTAGTTATATTACAGTTGCATATTTTGTCATCTTAATATCAATAAATTAATAAACCAGGCTTGATTAGAAAAGCTTTGAGGATATAATATTTTTCTGATTTTGAAACATTTAAAACTTTTTAATTAATTTATTTATCTATTTGTTACAGAGTCTTGCTATGCAGTTCAGACTCCTAGTGATTCTCCCGTCTCAGCCACTCAAGTTCTGGGATTATACCTGTGTGCCACCATGCCTGGCTTTATGGCTGGCACTGTGTGCCTGGGGCTTCCAGGCCTTTGAAGACATTTTGTACATAAAAATTATCTACAGAGTTACTACACTGCAGAGTTCAAACTTCTGAAGTTGAACTCTGGAATATTTGTTTGAAAAAAGAATACACTGGGAAGAAATTATGAAAGTATTGTTGCACTTGAAATTGGCTGACATGGACAAAATTTTATGACAGACAAATTAACCTCTCTCAACCACTTCCATTGCCAATAAACTGAAAGCTAGGAAACCTCTCTCACATAGCTGAAAACAAGATGATCATGGTCGGCTTATCTAAATGCACTGACGAGCCAGCATGATGTATGGTAAACACAATGTAAAAAGGTGGTTTGACGGAATGCAAGTTAGTTACTTTGTACTTTGAAAATATGTATGTGGATAGAAAGGAAACTGTTTTCTGTGTCATGGGGTTAGTTTGAACAGACATGGGACTTGAGTTTGTAGTAGCCCGAAGAAGGAAGCACAGCATTCTAGAAGTTATAAAGCAGCCTCAATGGCTGTCCCATTATTGACTTTCACTCCTACACATTAAATACTATTTGGTCCTGACTCGTAAAGAAAAAAAGAATGAGTAAAACTTAAGTAAAATTTACTTACCATCAATTCTGTTAATTAACTGAATGATATTAGATATTAAATTTGTTGTTATACTAGGGATAGGTGAAATATTCAAACTATATTCATAATCTTCCATTATAATATCAATATTTTTATCATGATTTTACCAGAACATGCAGGCTAGAACAAGGCACCTACAAGTTATCGTTCTTCTTGGGTTTGAGCACTTATCATATATTAGTATTGAAATAAAACGATTTCTAGGATTTTTTTTTTTTTGTAATTTGGAATTAAATAAAGCAACATGGATGCTATCATAATGCAAGGTCCAGTTTCTAATCATTCTTAAAAGTCTGCACACAGAAAGTAAAATGGAACAGCAAGAGGGCTTTTCATAGATTATGGTAATGTTATGCATTATTGCCACTTATTATGTAGCTGGTGAGCTTGCGTGGCAGTTAACTTTAAATGACTTGTAAAAGGTAACTGGGTTTACACATAATGCCTTTGAATTTAGATTTAATATCTAGGAAACTAATACTTTCTGGAGCTGTAGATTTTCTGTGGAAACTTTAGTAGATGTGGAACATCAGATGTACAGGTAACACACTGGAAGTTAGTTATCATGAGTGATGAAATGAATTCACTCCCAAGGCCACCTTCTAGGTGGTACCTCTTCTAGGGGTACAGTGCCTGCCAGGTAAGCACCTGGTACTGGGTTTGATTCCCAGAAAAAACCCTCAGCTTCTAAAAGTCTCTGAGTTTGGCAGTCAGTCAACAGCTAAAGAAAATACACTATATATTGGTGGAAATAGTCTGATGTATTTAACAACTTGAGGCATAAGAAAGATTTAAACTTAGACAAATGAAATGTATTCATATATCCAAAGTAAGCTTTTAAGAGAAAAATTATACATATCAAAACTGGATATAGGGCCAGCCAAATAGCTCAGCGGGTAAAGAGCATGCTCAGGCAGTCACAGCCG
>PVJA010011078.1:0-55661 GCA_004027025.1 Myocastor coypus | reverse complement strand
TCTATAGAGTGCAGTGTGTGGGCATGACCCACCTCCCTATTAATGTTGCATAGAAAAAAGAAAGAAAGAAAGAAAAAAAAACAGGAAAGAATATACTTCTCTTTGGACTAAGAGGAAGCAGATACATATACAATCAAAGGTTTTGCAATTGCAGTGTGCCACCAGTGAAGCTTGTGACGTTGGAGGCTATTGAATCTAAACCTCCTAAAGCTCATCTCACTAATCTAGTTCTGTGTTCCATGCATTGTAATTAAGGAATTTTTTTTTTAATGCTAAGAAAAGTCAGCTATTCGCTGTGTCCTCAACACATTATCACACCCATCCCTTTACTCTTTGCCTGTCCTTTTGTCTGCTCCACAAGCATCTCTTCATCTTTTACATTTAGTTCTCTTACAACCTCTCCAAGCAAATCTCCCTTGGACTCCTCCTGGGTAATGAATCTTTCTGAGTATCATGCTTCTCCTTTCTCAGCCTCCTAGAAGGAGAAGTGTGGGTGTTGTTTTCTCACTGGCAAAGACCACAAGTTCCCTGGTGGCAGTGGTTCTAGGACGTTAGTCTTCATGTCCTCCAAGCTGAGCTTACCCTACAGAGAAAATTAATGCATGTTGAGGCGAAGAACAAAGAGAGAAAAGTAGGAGGAAAAAGTTGATAAGTCTTTTTGGAAATATTTGCTACTGCCTAGGGAAAGCCAGAAAAGGATATATAGTAGTTTTATGTCACTGGAAAAATTAACCTTGTGCATTTTTATAAGAATAATGAGAAGAAAGACAGGAACAGGACTGGGGAAAGAGATCTATCTATGTATGAGCGCAGGAAGGCTTGGATAATTGTAGTGCCCAGTGGAAAAGAATGGTGAATTGCTTTTTTTTTTTTTTTTTTTTTTTTGGTCTACATTTTTCATTATTTTCTTCTTTCTTTTAATTTCTTATAATGTTTTCTTTCTTTTATCAAATTTTCATACGTATCTTTGATAAGCTGAGCAGTGAAGTTAAAGATAACACTGCAATGCAACAAATACTCTTGAGTTCACATTATTTTGTTTAGCAAAACTGTCACTTCTAGCCGGGTGTGGTGGCGCATGCCTGCAATCCCAGCACTCAGGAGGCTGAGGCAGGAGGATCGGTGAGAGTTCGAGACCAGCCTGGGCTACAAAACTGAGCTCAAGACCACCCTGAACTGTACAGCGAGACCCTGTCTCAAAAAAAAAAACAAAAAACAAAAAAAAAAACTGTCACTTCTGAGTTTTAATTACTATTTTGTATTCTCCTTAGTAAATAAAAACAGTGAAAGAATGAGACCATAATTCATCAATAAAATGCTCAGGTTTCAAAAGAAATACATCTTCTATCTAAAATGGTGGCAGAAAATAAAAATTGAATTCATATTAATGTATTTATGATCTCAGTGCAATAACATGTAATCTTCAAGCAATGTAAGTTCTCTGATTTTCTCATTTTTCCTGTCATTTATAACCATTTCTATTCTGCTAGACCATGCACAATTTGAAGTTAATATATAATTGAATTAATGAATAATTAGTAAATATCAACCACCTCTGACTTCAAGGGCAGGGATATTTAGAAAGCACTAGGCCCTTTAGATTCAAAGGAGGCTGCTAAACAAAGATTTAACTTATCATAGGCTGTAGGAATTATTCCTTATCATTGGACAATCTTTCCTGTCCTTCTAAATTGTAATTTTGGGTTGCTTATAATCATAGGTTTGCCACAAGGGCATTAGCCACAGTTTTTCTTTTCTATTTCTGTTGCTTGTTGCTTATACAGATAGTAAAGTTGTTTAATGGTCACTTTTTCTGTCCTGACAGGCTAGGCAGACATTTAGAAGTGCCCATTAGGGTGCAGCAAAGGAGTGAGTGTCCTGTACCGTGATAATGCAGCAACAAGTGAACCCCGAAGCTTCAGCTCCGGTCCCGCCAGTGTCCACCGTGACTCACCCCCCTGCCCCCCACACCCAACTCCGCTCTAAGCTCCTTGCTTGGGTCTCCCTCTGGTCTACCGCTCCATGCCTGCACGCCTGAACGCTCTAGCTTCTGACACCGCCTACGATCACAGAATTTTACCTTCTGATGTTTTATCTGTTTTGAGTTCACTGCTTCCATCCATTTTGTCAGAATCGCTACTTTTCCACTCTCTAACTGTCATCTATTCCTTAGGCTCATTCTTATTTCAAACGGTGTAGAGCTGGGGAGTGAAGCCCTCTGGTTACTTAAGCAGGCGATCAGTCCGCTGGGCTATCTTAGACTCGCTGGCCTGATAAAGTGCTCTTTCATGCCTATTCCCCACCCAGTACAGAGCTAATTTATTCCTACTTAGGCCAGAAAACTTGGGGAGTCCAGAGCCAACAACTTATAACTGACCCTCTATTTGAAAACTTGCCTAATGTTGAAATTAAAGAGAAATCCATGGATCTTTAAAAAGAAACCAGCTGGCCTTTTAATACTGAATACAGCATGACATTTTAATTTGACCTATTTAAAACAGAAGAGACCAAGCAATTCATAAACTGAATAGACCTAGATTAAATACAATTAAGGAGACTGAATGATTAGCCAGACCTATAACAAATGAGTGCACAAACCAGGCTACTAAATCAAATCATAACAGAAATGTAGTGAAGAGTCAAACAAAACAGTGTTCATCTTTGTTCACTCCATTATGTCTCGATGAAAAAGTTAAACATGTCAAGATCTAAATGCAGAAGAGAAACAAAGGCAACAAATTGGATAATCAATAGTTAAACTTTTTAAAGGTAAAAATTCTGGCCTGGCAAGATGGCTCAGTGGTCTAAAGCACCTGCTTAGGGAAGCTTAGGCAACTTCAAGGACCACGGTTCAATCCCTGATACAAGATGCTGCACCAGGCCCATCCCCAGGGCATGCTAAGCTGGCCATAATATATAAAATAAATTAATAAAATCAAAGTAAATTAAAAATTCTATTAAAAATGTGTATATTGAACGCACATGTCCTGATGAATTTTTTATTTTTTTTAATTTTTTGTCCTTTTGAGACAGGGTCTCACTGTACAGTTCAGGCTGACCTTGAGCTCACTTTTGTAGCCCAGGCTGGTCTCAAAATTTCACTGATCCTCCTGCCTCAGCCTCCCGAGTGCTGGGATTACACTGATGAATTTAAATACAAGTAAATACCATTGGTATCATTGCCACAACTGGAGTACTAAACTGGATAAACTTAAAATAAATTGTACTGAAATCATTGTAGTCAGCTCTATCTGTTTTATAGAAAAGTATGCAAAAAATTTTTATTAACTAAGAAGTCTTCCTATCAACAACAAAGACAGACTGAGACATCTGTGTGAATGTATGTATGTATGTATGTATGTATGTATGTATGTAGTACAGGTTCTCACCACACAGGTAGGACTTGTAGTGATTCCCCTCCTTTCAGGCTCCCTAGAGCAGGGATTACAGGCCTGTGCTATCAAGCCCAGTCTCGGTGGCCAACTCATCATGTCCACAGGTGGGGCCAGCACAACGTGTGGTGCTGGGGATCAAACTCCGGCCCTTGTGCTTGTTTAAGCAGGCACTTAGTCCACTGAGCTATCTCAGTGGCCCTATGAAGTGCACTTTGAATACTGATATAAACTTACTGACTTGGCCATTTTGACAGATGACCGTTCTACATTTGTGCGTGCTGCAACGATGTTAAATGATATATATTAATGATAAACTGCTAATGATATAGTGATAGTGGCTGTTACATAGCAAAGTCACGAAGGACAAGATAGCCCAAAGAGCTACCTCTTTCCTGTGTTAAATAAAGCTCACTAACAATAATTTCACAGTACTGCACAATGGGTGACACTAGGACATTTCAGCTTTTCTAGACTACAAATACCTGTTCTGTCAACAAATCAGGTTGTGTCATTTCAGTGTCATTAATTTCACTGTACTGCCTTTTGCTGATGCTGTTTGGGACAGGGTCTTACTATGTAGCCCAGGTTGGTCTTGAATTCACTGCAATCCTTCTGCCTCAGCCTTCCAAATATAGGAAATATAGAACTATGCCACCATATTGAATGTATATGCATTAGTGGTTTTCTTTTATTATTTTGCATTTTTAAAATATTATTATTTATTAAGAGAGTACAAATTTGAATTAAAAGTGAAAAAAATTACAAGTGATAAGAATTTCCTTAGCCAAGCAATCTGAATTTCACAGTATTTTTATAGTACATAGTGTTATCTTCCAATTAGTTATTCATATTACCAGATATATGCATGCAAAATTGGAAGAAAAAAGAAAAAAGGAGCAGAAAGAAATATATAAGAAAGGAAGAAGAGAAAAAGTACTAGCAATTGAAAAAAGGAAATAAAACAAATTAAATATTATGTGCTTCTTTTCATAGAGCAGTAGAAATGCTCATTAATTGTCCAGACCATCCTGCTTACATGCAGTGATAAATCTCTTTCCCCGACTTCCTCTTTCCTTCTCTTCAACTCAATAACTCTTTCCTTTTGAATAAATTAATTCTCTTTTTTCCAGCATCTAATCTACCCTTCTTATTGTATTTTTTCTCTTTCAGGTTCTAGCACTATGGAGACAATATGGTGTTTGTACATGTGGGTTTGATTATTTAACATGAGTATGTTCTCTAGTTGTATCCATTTACCAGCAAAAGACTTTAGTCTGTTTTATAGCTTATGGGTCTAGTTTTAGCCTTCAATATGTTGAAAGCCAGTTTTTCTAGTACTATTTGTGAAAGAGGCTATCTTTCTTCCAGTGACAATATTTAGTCCCTTCGTCAAAGATGAGGTCACTAATCAATGTTTTCTTTGTTCCTTGGCGACTGCACGTCTTTCGTCATTACATCTTGCTTAGGTCTGCTCAGCTATTGTCAGACCAGTTCATATGAATAGAATTTCTGCTCTTCTCAAATTATCTGAATTGTTAACAATAGAAGATATCTAGATTAATAGTGGAGTAAATGAACTACAGGATGTGGGAGCCTCTTTAATGTGAAATCTTTATATTTTGATTTTCACATTTATCCTCTTTCCACAATCATGATCCGATGCATTTGGATTCAACCTTTTAATTTTTCTGGCATAAAATTTCCACCAATATATCTGTATCATAAGAAAAACATCTTCAGGCATGTCAATCCTGAAGTTTTTCTAAACTGATAGATGCTTGCCATAAAAAGTTTTAAGAATCACATTAATCTTCACAATTATTGCTCAATAAATATAGAATATTTCAATTACTTCAATAATTCCTTGGATCTTTTTCTCCAATTGATCCTCATAAGAGATATTTATATTCCTATTTGTCTAGTCTAGAGTAATTGTGTGTGTATTTATAACTCATATAAAATAAATCATATTCTGTGTAATTTTTGTTTGACCTCTTTTGCTCAAAGTATTTTTAAAATGCAGCCAGGCTGCTGCGTGCACAAGAATTCAACGTTTTTTCTCACTGAATGATGGCCTATTGTATAAATATATCATAATGTGCTTCTTCACTTACTGACCATTTGAGTTCTTTTAGGTCTTAGCTATTATAAATGAGGCCTTTGGAACAGTGCTGTGCAAGGATTGTGTGAACATGTTTCTATTTATCTTGGGTAAACTCCTGACACTGGAATTGCCAGTGTGTAGGGTCAGTATAGATCTAAACACAAAGAGTTCCTGAGAGTGACTAAATGATGGTACACTGCCATGAGACGTCTGTAAGAATCACATTTTATTCATAGCTTCTCCATGTACATGTCGTCGGTCACTTGCAATTCTTCTCTAGATGATTTAATTTATGTATAACACCAAGCAAGTCAGGTACAGAATGAAGCCTTTTGGAAAGTCTGATCTGAATTTTCGTGAGGACAGATCATGTCGAGAATGTTTTTTTTTTTTTTTTTTTTTTTTGACGTAAATATAATCATTCACAATCCAATTGTTTATTTGATGTAGTACTTTAAATAATTGTTCACCATCTATATATGCCTATTCATTTATCCCATGATTTTTTTCAAAGAAAGCAATAATACATATGCTGAGTTGAGCTGATATTTTGTCTCAGTGACTAGTGTGTTTATCACCCAAGAGATTTTTCTCACTTTTCTGGTACAGTTCTATATGTCTTCTGATATTCATTCTTAAAATCAGTGACCCTTCTTTTCTGTTTAGTTTTCTCACAAATCCAAGAAATATATTCTTCATTTCCAAAATTGAATTTCAACTGTTTTTTCTATTAAAAAGATCTTTATGTTGAAATTCCTTTTCATTCCAGAAATACATACATCTTGTTTACTCCTTCCTTCTCTTTTCTTGCTCTAGTGAGCATTCTTTAAAAATTTGTTTTGGCTGGGTGTTGAGCACTGCGTTTCATAGATATGTAAATATGTAAACAATGTTTATTCCCCAGGAAAGTTTATACGTCTTTTTCTTCTACGCCACCTCTAGAGCAAAACGCTGTCCATCGTTTACTGCTGAGCTGGATGGTGGACTTTGGTGAATTTCTTTAGGTTCTTTTATTCTGTGTCTTACAGGTGTGCATGGTACTCCCAATGCCCTCAGCAGGACTTGAAACACCAGTGCAGATTGCATGGTTCATTTGCCTAATCCCAGATCCGTACGACCCTGCGCTTTGGGAAGACCGATGGAAGGTCGTGTGCATTCTGTCGGTGCCGCCCTCCGCTGCCCTGCTCCCAGCTGGTAGACCCCGTGTGCCTAGCGAAGGACAAGCGTGTCTTTCAATAAGTTCTCTGCTCCCCTCCAGGTTGTTCCTTTTAACCTCAGTTCGCCAGCACTGCAAGAGATTTCGTGGGCTAGATACAGCCTTCCCCTGCACTACAGATCTGGCCCGCTGGGATCCATCAGTCAGGTTATGCAAGACCTCCATAAATTTGTTAAAATTCCGTTGGCTTTTTCCTTAAATTCTCATGCTGCTTTTGTACTTTCTAGCCTCCACTATGCCCAGGAGCGAAAAGGTACTGCTCTCTCAGTGTGAAAAAAAAAAAGCTTTCAGTTTTCCTGAAGTTAACTCTTTTACATTTCCTTATAAACTTACCTATACGATGACAAACATAAATGAGGAAAAATAGTACCATGTTATTCCTTATTTTAGTGAGAGAAGGATAGTATGTTACAATTTCTAAAGCCCCACTAAAAGTAAAAGATTATTTCCTTCTCACACCTGTCTATTAAAGGACAATAACTATAAGTTCTTAGTTTTTAGTAACTTTTTTTTCCATGTAGCACAGGGTCTACAGGTTTTCACTACACAGATCAGACTCATATTGATCCTCCTGTTTTTAGTCTCCCAAGCGCTGGGATTACAGGTGCGCACCACCATGCTCAGTCTCAATCACTGTCTCAGTGTGCCCTGGGGGTGGCACTGTTATGTGGGGAATCGAACCCTCGCCTCTGCACTCTGCCTGAGTAGGTGCGTTAGTCCACTGAGCTATCTGGCTGGCCCCTTTAAGGACTCTTTTTACACAATTTACAACCATAAATGTACCTAACTTACTCAAAGGAAACCTATCGTATTGAGTCTTGTAATTATTAAAATAGATGTTCATAAATGGCAGGGGAAAATGCCATTATTTATTAGGAAAATTTTGAAGTGAAACTCGCATATATTATAACATCAACTCATCACACCGGAGCCAATGAAGCTCTTTAGTAAGTTCTGAATCCCGCCCAAAACCTCATTTTCTTCTTTGTTTTGCATAAGAAACAGCAAGCAGCAGAGGATGCAATAGAAATGGTCTATCTAGGATGTCACTTAGTGATGGCCCAGAAATTTTGCAAACGGTGTCTCATTTTCTTGTTAGGAACCACGCACAATACACATTTCCACATTAGTTTCCCTGCATGGAAAGGCTCAGGAGGTGTCAGGAAGGGATTTAAATGATTCAAATTTACTCTCCAGAGATAAACAAGTGAGGAACCGATGCGCGAAAGCTGCGATATTTCATAGCTCTAAACACAGTTTGAGTGTTTGCAAAGACTTTGTGTGTAAAACCCAGTGATGGTGATTGTATTTGTGATTTGCATTTGACGATCAGTCAGTGAACTTGTTGGGTGATTTTAACATTAGACACATAAGTAACTGTGTTTTAGGACAAGAAAAATGCCACATAGTACTTGACTTTCTTTGTCAATACGTATTTTTGCCATTCACAATTAGAGCTGTGGGATCTCTACTTACAAGTTCAAGCCCAACTCCACAGAGTACAAGAGAATAAAGAACAAAATAAAACATCTTATAAGGTAGTTGAGTGTTTGGAAATTTTCCCTAGAACAAAACACTTGGGTTTGAGCAAGCAAATTTATGCTTACTTTAATTTATGCTTCATGTGTTTATGTTTCTGTCATAAGTTAAAGACAATGAATAGAACATACACATTCCTATATGACTTTTTAAAGAAACTGTTTTTACTGCTGTCACTGAAATATTTATCTTCATACCAGAAATGGAAAGAAGTTGAAAAAGCTCACCTCCGTGGAGCGGAGAGATAGCTCAGTGGATTAAAGCATCTGCTTAGCAGACACAGGGGTTGGGCATTCCATCCCTGGCCTGCCATGCCAGCCCTGCCTTTGGGGTGCACTGAGAATGGGTGTGGTGGCATAAGCCTATAATCCCAGCACTTGGTTGACAGAAAACAGGAGGATCACTATGAGTCCATTCTGTGTAATGACCCTGTACTGAATACATAAAAAAAGCTCACCTCCTATTGATGCATCGAAACTACAAATAAGCATCACTATTAAATTTTACTGTTTTCAGATAACATTTTCAGATGCATATTCTTTGAACACAGAGGAGATCATCATATCAGGTATTTTATTTTATTTTTTTTATATTTGGCAAACTTTAAATCCAGACCTTAAAACAATAATGCGCCTTTATTAAATTATCAGTAGAAAATTCAAACCTTTTCCTGAATTTTTCTGATCTCATTACCATACCTTCTGGCTTCTTTGAATTTTACAAAGACCACTATTATTTCCTCTGAATTATAATATTTATCTGCTCTTACTTAGATATTTCACTCTTGCTGAATAAACTTGTGGAAATGAAGGAACTGCATGAAGCCCAGTCCCAGCACGGACTGCATTTTCATAATAAATTCCTGTCATTGACACACAGCAGAAATAATCGGTGAATACAAATTTTGCATCTATAGCCTCAGACTGAACAATTGAAAGATTTGCAGATGACTTAACTGTGTTAAGTGAAAAAGGGAAAACTAGTGTTCAGGACCACACAGTTCAAATTGATGTCTTCATTTGTGGATTTTTTTATCCTATGCATAGCAAAACCTCCTCCTCATATGACTAATCTGGCCTTACAAGTCATTTTCCTTCCTTGTGAACCAAAATACTAAGGTTTTTATATTTTCTGTACGGATACATTATATTTTTCTAAGATGGAATGCTTCTATCATTTCTTGTTCTTTGGGAAATATTTGAAAGTCACTGCCTACTTTGCTTCCAACAAGATTTGTTTTCTTTAAATTGTTATTGTTTTCCATGTGGTTGCAAATGCTTTGCACTGAGGCTTTATAACTTGATGCGTGAAGAGAAAAAAAAAATTGAAAAGAAAGCATGTTTCTTAGGGAACTTTGAAGGTACAGATATTAAGTTACAGAGAAAAAAAAAAAAGAAGAAAAAGAAAAAAGATCTATCTAGAGAGCTGCAAGCTCCAACGAATGAGATGATATTGGGATATTTATTTCCAAAAGAGGTCCAGTTTGGAAAATGTTTTTCCATGGGATGATGAGATGCCATGTCTAGAAATGCGAACTGTGCAGTTAGAACCCTATCCACAAGCCAGCTCCTGTATAGCACATTGACTTACAGTACCCATTCCTCTCAGTACGAGTGGGAAAGGGAATTGTGTCTTTTCATTAAACATGGCTACATTCTGATATGTACATACTATCTAACCCTTTTTACAATGAGCAATCTGATTTGCTTGGATAATTTAAGTTGTCACAAAGTTACACTAGTTTGTATCAATAAAGCTACGTTCCCTTTACAAAGTCCCTGACTGAGGTCGACTGCCGTTCCTACGTTCGCGGTTCTGCGGGTGCTTGGGTGCAGGACCATGTCTGTGGGCTGACAGTACCTGCTCTCAGATTCTGCACTCCGAATTGGTCCCATCACTTCACTACTGTGGTGCTTGATTGGTTGGGTCAACTTCAGAAGCTAAGAGCTTTGCTAAATCGGCTCAGCAATTTCACATCCTGGGGCGTGGAAGCCACGCTACAGTGACTCATTACTTAGGGACAATGAGGAAGGACAGAGCGCCGCGTTCTTCCTCAGAGGAGCTGCAGTCTTCGCCATCAGCTTGGACAGCATCTTCTGGCTGTAGCGCAGATTCTCGGCTTCTGCCTTGGAGCCTTCAGCCTTCTGGTGTGGACTCCTCAGCCTGCCACTGCAGCTCCGTCAACATCCTGATACTGACTTGAACGGAGCATTAAACTGAATCCTTCAGTCTCCAGGGTGCAGACGCTCTCTGTACGCTACCTCGTCCGACTCTGTGGCTGACTATCATAAGCCAATCTTGGATTTTTTTGTCTTTTTTGAGACAGGGTCTCTTTATGAAGTTCAGGCTGGTCCTGAGCTCACTTTTGTAGCCCAGGCTGGTCTCAAACTCGCACCTACCCTCCTGCCTCAGCCTCCCAAGTGCTGGCATTATAGGCATGTGCCACCACGCCCGGCTGGAATTTCTTATGGTGAGTTTTATCTGTTCCCGTACTAAAACCCTGACTGACACAACTATTTCAGAGGTTCTTAGTACCTACTACATGGCTGGAACAAACTGTACAGTAATAGTTTACACATCAGCTTCCCAATTTATTTGATGATGTAACTTTCCATTGCAGAATATCCAAGCACAACTACAGGAAATTATTTCGGAAACAGAAGCATCTCATCTGTGTTACGCTTCTTTAGATGATCACCCATGTGTGTGCCCATATGAGACTGCCCAGGTTATCACAGGGTGCTGTGGTCAGTCTGTCTGTCTTCCTTCCTGTGTTTAGGTGCAAATGCTAACACCCCAGAAAATGCACCACTGCCGCTGCAGTCCAGTTTCCTCCTGCTAGCTCTTTATCCCAGAGATGCTGCCCACCCAAAGAGACCCCAAGGCAGTGCCTTGTCCTGATTGTCAATCACCTGCCCCTGAGCCAAATATGAGAGCGAGAGCAGCTCAGCCCCTCCGCCATCTCTTCCCCAGATACCTTGCAAAGAATGGCAGTGACAAAATTAAATGAAATTTTAACCCCCCAAAAGTAATTCCTGCTCTTCATAAAAAGGACTGGGACAAGTACACTGACTTATACACAAGTACACACTCGGAAGAGGGATCAGCACTCACATGGATGCAGGCAGTCAACCCAGAAAAGCAGCGCATACAGAGAGGGTGCAAAGAAAGTTTCCTGGAGAGGGAACTGGGAAGGCAGCGCTCTGAACCCACATGGCCTTGCGAGCTTTAGTGGTTTGGGGAGTCTGAGAGGGGAAAGAGGACAGCAAGAAGATGGGGCCATGATCAGAGGCAGAGACCTTCACGGTCATTTAAGTGAAGACCACTTCCGCATACGTCTTCTATAAATATCTATCCAGAGGTACTACAGTGCATCTAGTAATCAGTAGAAGTTGCAGCAGCTGGTGGATGTCTGAGATTTTTATCTCTTCTGCGTCTTTCGCTAATAATGGTACCTGTCTTTATTCTAGAATGTTTATTTTTTATCGAGAATATTTTTGTGTCAAATGATTAAAGTGGAGAATTGTAGA
The DNA here is from genome assembly GCA_004027025.1 of Myocastor coypus. Taxonomy (NCBI): domain Eukaryota; kingdom Metazoa; phylum Chordata; class Mammalia; order Rodentia; family Myocastoridae; genus Myocastor; species Myocastor coypus. The sequence continues at coordinate 43,877 of PVJA010011078.1, read as the reverse complement.
ATTTCACTTTTGGCCCCAAGATCAAATCATTTCAAACTCTCTCATAAATAAATAAATAAATAAATAAATAAACAAACTTGGTCTACTCTCTTCTGGATTTCAAGAACATCCAGGTACTGTCTCTGAGCAAACTCTAGCCATAAGCCTATCCTAAAGAAAAAGTCTTGGAGAATAATACCATAAAAATTCTCAATGTTGTATTTCCTTTTAATCATCACTCGAGTGCAGCAAGTATGCTAGGATTGCAGACATGTGCCTCTGTCCCTGGCGCTCAATGATTTTTTGGACCCATTTTCAAACATTCACTCTGATTAACCAATAATATGCTTTATATTAACTCTGGTTAATGGTTTTTTTTAGAACACTCAATTCAGTTTTTACAGAAATGTAGTTTTTTCATATTTTGTAATCTCTCCAAATAACTATCAGTGAAGCACAAATAACCATGGACATGCATGTTGTGGATGTTTTCAGAGATAAAGTTTAGCTTTCCATTTCAAGGTTAATGTCACTTTCAGAACGTACTGTCTTGGCCCGTGAGTCTGTGCAGAGCTTAGCTATATCAACAACGCACTAATTCTTAGGATGGGGGATTTACTGAGTGTTGAACTACTGTTCATTTTTATATACTATTCACAAATATTTTAAATAACCTTATGCCTCTTCAATGAGGAATGCCTATAATCCCAGTCCTCTGAGAGGCTGCAGCAGGTAAATTGTAAGTTGGAGTCCAACCCAGCTACTTACCATCTAGCAAACAGTGAAACACTATGTCAGAATAACAAGAAGGGGTATTGGGGTGTAGCTCAGTGTGAAGTTCTTGGGTTCTACCCATACACATGAAATATGAAAATTATACATATTCTTATAATCTTTCACATATTAATTTGGTTTAGGGTCTTACTGTCCAGATTGGACTCATAGTGATCTTCCCGTCTCAGACTCCCCAAAGCTGAGACTACAGTCGTGAGCCACCATACCAAGTTTCAGTGGCTAACATGGAGCACCCAGGTTCTGGGCCCTACATAGCATGAGGTACCTGGGATCCAACCCAGTCCACTGCACCTGCCACACAAGGCTTAGACCACTGTGCTATGTCCCTAGCCCATTTACACATGATTTGCATTTCCAATCCCAGAGAACCGATCCCAACTGAAAGATGACAACACAGAGCGAGAGCTTGGTGGGCCTTGAACTGCTCTAGATCTTTCATAAATAAAGCACTTGAGCTGTGTCGATTGTCTGTCTTGTTATACTGAAATGAGAAGTGGTAATTTGATAAGCTACTGTTAAATGCAGTAATTGTTGGAAAACAAAATCATTTCAAAATTATCTTCCCTACTGAGTTGAGAGTGCTCGGTAAACCAATTGCTGAGTCTAGGGTTGAAAGGAGAGGTAGGAGTACAACATTCTTCAAGCGTGCAAGTTGGCAGTGAATATTTTGGCATTATGGTGACTCTAATTCCCTAGCTAAACTCAGAGCTAAGGGTATTTTGGTAATGAACCCTCAGAAAATATAAATCCTCTGCACATTTTGGGTTGCCTTGTTCTTTACTTTTCCCGTATTGAACCAAATTATACTCAACATAACTATTTACGTTTCTAATTAGATTAATTTAAGACTTGAGAAAACAACAGATGTCAAAACGGAGATATTTTAGAGCATCTCAATTGGGTCAAATCATGTTGAACTGATTATTTGAAGTTTAGAAATGTTTTTCTGAGTCCGAGTCAGGATTTGGTGCCCAAAACAATTGCTTTTGTCCACTAGGTCACAACCTGGTTTTGGTGACACACTGGAAAGTGTGTTGGTAATATCAATATTTCTTTGGGAACCATTTGTCCATTTTAAGAAGATGCCATATAAAATGGTTATCAATTGATTATCGAGAACCAACTATTCAGCAGGTCCTATTTCGAAGAGGTGATTCCTAGATTGCAGGTATTTGTAGCTCTGAATGCCAGAAAAAGCATTATATGGTGGAATATAGTCCACATTTTCAAGGCCATCTTGCCTTTCATACTGGCTTTCCACTCTTGTCTGACTATCTATAGTATTTATGTCTAAGTCATCTGCCTACAATGACGGTTCATCATGAATCTCAGAGATTTCTAAGGGGCTGTGGTGCTTAAAGTTAATCATGGTAAAAGATTTAGTTTACAATCTGGCTACCCACATGTTTCATTAGGCTGTAACTGCCCAATAAAAGGAAAAGTTCTTGTTAAAGTTAGGTGTTGTGTTGGTGTTATTAACTTCAAGTGTATTTTGAGGAGGCTGTGATTTCTGTCATGTATTAGCTTTGAAAAGTCTCCATGAGCAGGGCTTACCAGATAGCTCAGTGGATTAAATCACCTGCTCAGCCAGACTCAGGAACCTGGGTTCGATCTCCGATATGCGATGCGAGCCTGGGCCATGCTGAGCTGGCAATTGCTACTGGGTGTGGTGGCGCGTGCCTGTAATCCTAGCACATGGGAGGCTGAAAACAGGAGGATGACTGTGAGTCTGAGCCATGTAATGAGAACATGTAGGCCCTATACTAAATACACGTGTATGAAAAACTGCACAAAAGATATATAGTTGCCTCAGTTCATTCTGAGATATTTCATGTCAAGGTAAATTAACTAAAGTATTAAAAGGTAAAATCTTCCAGGACTCACAATTCTTAAATTTATTGATTGATTGATTGATTGATTGATTGATTGTCTTTTTGAGACAGGGTCTCACTATGCAGTTGAGGCTGGCCTTAGATTCGATAACAAAATGTCACTTTTAAATTAGTTTATTGTGATTTTTCTAAGTTGTCAAAGGATATATAATTGACCTTTCTACATATTTATATAGTACTGGGGATTGAACTCAGGTCCTCATGCTTCTTGCCAAGCAGGTCCTTAAGCCTGAGCTATCTCCCTGACTCTCTCTCAAATCAGTAAAATTTAATCATTAAAAAATAGGAAAACTTTCTTGATCTCATTATGAAATAACACTTGAGGGGATAAAATAACGGACCATAAACAGCTTCATATTATTAAGTTGTCTAACAGTAGTTTCAGAAGGCATGCACACAAAGTAGAAAAATAAAACGTATTCTCTTCCTTTACCAACAGAAAAAAGAACACTCAGGCCGGTGAGATAGCTCAGAGGACTAATGTAAGAGCAGTGGCCGGAGTTCGGTGCCCAGCACCCTCCGCAGTGCTGGTCCCACCCCTGGCTGCACCGAGTGGGCCAAGCCTGGGAGTGGTAGAGCATGTCTGCGGTCTCAGGGATGAGGAGGCAGAGACAGGAGGACTGCAATGAATCTGAGCTGCACAGAGAGACTCTTTACCAATACATCTTTTAAAAAGAGAGAAAGAAAACTATAACGGATATTGTAGCATATTTAATGTTCAGTACTTTAGAATAAACATATGTTAAGCTTAAGTGTTATTCGTCTTGACAATATGAATAACCAGTTAGAAGACAACACTATGTACCACAACAAATGCTGTGATATTTACAATGCTTTGTTCAGTGAAATTCTGTATCACTTGGAATTTTTCCTGTCTTCATTCTGATTTGTACTCTCCTTGAAAAATTAGAAAACAGATAAAATATTACAAATAAAATAATTAGTTGTTTAAAAAGGTAAAGGTAAAATTACACTAGGTATTCTAATTCAAAAGGAATCTTACTATGTTCATTGTGAAAGTTATTTTTAAGTAAGTTTGGAATTGAATTATTCAAAATAAGTTACACAGTTAATATTTTATTTAAAAAAATATCATAGCTCAAGAAGCTGGGTTAATTTTTTGAGATCCATTTGGATGTGGTTTACTATATTAGTGACATCTGTGTAAAGTTAGTATAATTTCCCAAATTATATTCCAGGCGTGTCGTTTCAGAAATTGAATCATGTTCAATTTCAGAGGCTTCTTCTATGTCCCTTCTACTCCCATCATTCAGTACCTGACACTAAGTGGCCACTTTACCGGAATTTAGCCTGAACCTGTGAGGACCTGCATAAGCTCCCAGAATTTTATTTCTTCATACCGGGTAGATTGGCTTATGCAGCATCTGTAGTCTTGCAAAAAGTAAAGTCGACCAAACTACAGAGAATTAAAATTATGCTATCATTGAACATGTGGACACTTTGGAGAAAAAAAATTTATCAGAACTGTGATTTCTTTTCCAAATCACGGAGGCAGTTATTTCATTTACAGCTAAATTTCTCCCCTTCACCTCCCGAATCATCTTTGATTCATGCTGCAGGCTTTTCCTTGGTGAAGGCTGATTATTTTATATGAGATTAAAAGCTTCCCTAACTCATGTTATCCGCTTGGATTTTAGTGTCTTTTAGAGGTACATGTTCTCATATTTTAATTTCTGTAAGCTGTATGTATATATGTATGTATTTTTGTAAGTATGTATGTATTTGGTACAGGGTCACACTATGCGGCTTGGAATTGCAGTGACCCTCCTGTGCTCAGCGCCCCCAGCACTGGAATTACAGGTGTGCACCACTACACTCGGACTCTATCACAGGCTCAATGCCCTTCGTGGGTGGGGCTGGTGCAGCAGGTAGGACCAGGCATGGAACCCCACTCCCTGTAGTTACTAAAGCAGGCCCTTAGTCCACTGAACTATCTTCACCAGCCGTCTGAGCTCTTTGTTGTGTTACAAAACCGATTGTCTATGCTCACAAGTCTTCCTGCAGAAAAGAGGGTCTCAAAACAACTAGAAATCAAATGTGCAACACAATAGTACACAATGTAGTTTTATGAAGAGAAAGAGTGTAGCACCCCAGATTTAGGCAATGAAGATAAAAGACACCCAGCTACCTTTGAATTTTTGGCAGAAAACATGACTGACATTTTAATTTTAGTATAAATAGATTTGATGTTATAAGAGACCCAGAACTAAATATTTATAATCCAACTATACTAACATATGTACTATTTATTTGAGCTTCAAAGGAAAGTATGTGACCTTTATTTTGTCTGTCAAATCTTCCAAAATATGAGAACACCAAATTAATATTTAAGATGTACCCTAGTGTCTATTGTTAAAAGCTATTCATGTGTCTGTCTCCCCTCTAAATTGTGAGTTGCAGGAAGAAAACAGCAAGACTTTTGGGGGGCGGGGGGCTATTTCCATTATTCAGCAAATAATTCAGTATTTTTCATTAATTTGAGCAATGACAATTTTTTATTTCTATGTGTTAAGAACGAAAAGAATATATGCATGCTGGTGGTCAACCTAAACTGTTACTACGTGTATGCCCCAAGTAACCTGTACCACCGAAGAGATAAAAATAGTTGAATGGCAAATTTACATTATGAAAATTTCCTTACAAATAATTATTCGCATTTATAGGAATGTACTGTAAAATATAATTGCTTTTAACACTTATTCTGTGGGATCTAGAGGGTATTTTTGGTTTGTGTCTGGATGTGGCCTCAAGGCTGCATGTAGTCATGGAAGAGGGGCTTTTCAGAGGTGGCTCAATCTAGAATTTGTTATTGATTCGTGGTCCAACCCTGGGACTGAGGGTGTGAGTACAACTCCCTACACAATCTAGGGACACAAAGAAGTCTCTCTCTCTCTCTCTCTCTCTCTCTCTCTCTCTCTCTCTCTCTCTCTCTCTCTCTCTCTCTCTCTCTCTGTTCTGGTTGTCTTGTTGCTTTTTCTGTCTTCTGCAGCCAGGAACTGTTGCTGTTGCCCTCTGCCACCTGCCACTCTGCCTTGGAGCCTGTTGATTATGGACTGAAACATCTATGATTTGTCAGCTAAATAAACCTATTCCTTCAACTTGGGTATCTTGTTTTTTTGTCTCAGCAATGAAAAAAAAAACAATAACTAAGATGAGGTGATAAGCATCATAACCATGAGTGAGATCATTTATGTAATCTATATCTATATCTGTCTATCTACCTATCTATCTATCTATCTATATTTATCTATTTGATAGATCGATAGATAGATCGATAGATAGATAGATAGATAGATAGATAGATACATGTTTTTTTTGATTTTTTAATTCAATTATTTGTTTTTAAGGCATGGTTTCAATGTGTAGTTTCACTTGGCCTGAAACTTATTTTATAGCCCAATTTGGCCTCAAGCCCACAGCAAACTCACTACCTCAACCTCTCAAATGCTGGAATTATAGATACGTGCCACCATGCCTGGCCTGTGTGATATATCTTAGTTTACAAATGGAAATAAATTTATTCCTAGTATTTAATGGTGTGTCTCTGCTAGGATGATTTACTCTGCAAGTTGCCATAAATAGATCTAATCTAATTTAAATGGAAGAAAGCCTTCTTTAGGAACGTATGGTTTTACTCAGAGTATGAAATTAGTCTGTGTGTGTGTGTGTGTGTGTGTGTGTGTGTGTGTGTGTGTGTGTGTGTGTGTGTGCAGGGCCTCACTGCCCAGATCTGATTCATAGAGGTCCTCTTCTCTCCTGCTTCCCAAGGGCTAGGAGTACAGGCGTGCACCACCATGCCTGGACCCCATTGCTGGCTCTGTGCGCCCGCGAGTGGGGCCAGAACTGTAGGCAGGGCGTGAAAACATGAAATTATTAATGTTTCTAAAATGAGCTTCGTGTGTGTCTTGAGTTTAGTTGACGTATACCAATTTTGATTCATAGTAATCTAGCTTGCCTCTATTTCAGAATTTAATGTCTTTTGATCATATTTACCTCTGAACATTGTCATTTGACTCTCTTTAACATTCATGAAAATGTGACCATTTCAGATTTTATGACTAACAACTGAAATATTAATGGTAACTCTCTGACAGCCTTTGGTGTTTGACAACAACAAAGTTCTGACCACGGAGAGGCCCAGACAGGAGGCAAGCCATCTTTCTGTTACAAATCTGGATGACATTGAAAAGCACCCATGACATAAATTATGACCCCAATACTAGACATTTTTTTCTATTGAATTTTTCTCCCAGATTGACATGTGCGCTATTTATTTGTCGTTTTGTCATCATACCTTTAGATCTTAAGCCCTTTGGCTATCAGATTTTGGAAACAGACCCATTAAATTATTGTTCTTTTGACTAACTTTCCATTTCTTCTATATGTCTAGAAATTGAAATGAAGCCATCTTTGCTTTATATTAGGTCATAAAACTAGATACTTGATATGCGGTATTCTCTATTTAAGTAAAATATTTTTTGAGATAATTGTAGTTTTGCTACCTATGAGAACACGCAACACAGAGAAGCCCCATGTGCCTTCAGCCATTTATAATGAAGATAGAACTTGCAAATGTATAGGGCATTAGCAACATCAGAAAATTTATAGTAATAAAATGTTCGACTCCTGTGCACATTTTGATATTTTAATTATACTCATTTGCAGGAGCTTCTGGTCACTGAGTGTAGGCAATTTTGTCATACATGCAGCCCATGTAGCTGCTGGCCACAGTCTATATAAGGTAGTGTCACTCCAAAGGAATCTGAAATTTCTTCTTCGCAGCCAAACCAGCACGTGTTTCTTTTGTCTCCCCAATGCCTGCGCAGCTCCAGCCATCGTGACTCTTCCCTCTAGTGCAGATGGGTCATTTGCAGAACGTTCCAGAGGTAGAAAGATGCAGTACGCAGTGTGTTGGAAACGACGCTCATTGTGAATATAGGTCTCTTGCGTTACTTCCAAGGCAAGGCTTGCGTGGTCGTTTATCACTTGTTATTGCTGGTGTCAGTGAGATGTACTTTGTTATTTCTCTAGTGAAGAATGCCTGTGTGGATTCAACTGCAGTGAAACATGCTTGCGTGACCACTTGGGAATATGTTTTGCTTTTAGGAATAAACATTTTCATTTCTTTGAGATGTCTATGCAAGAGCAGAACTGCTGAACGGGGCAGCGTTTCATGCTATTATAAGTGATGCCCTGTTTTTTATTTAGAGAAAATGGACAGTTTACCATACCAACAAGCACAGGGAAAGATCTAGTTTCTTAGATGCTTTAAGGCATTTAGCTTGACCATTTTAAATATATATTTTTTAGGGTTGGAGAAATAGTTCATCAGTCGAAGCGCCTGCCTGGCAAGCACAAGGACCTGAGCTCATTTCCCAGTACCTCCTGCCTGGCCTGGCCCAGGAATCCTGAGCGTGCTGTGCCAGCCACTGAAACCAGGCATAGTGGTGCACACCTGCAATCCCGGTACTGGGAAGGCTGAGACAGGACAGTCACTACAAGTATGAACTGCTTAATGACATCCTGTATCAAATCAACAAACATGGCCATTAGGATAACCATGCAGAACCCAAGTGTGATGTTATTTGCATTGTCCCAGAGTTATGATGTGGATATTTTTTATGGCAAATCTGTACATCCACTTCACTGATATACTCACTCATGGCTTTTGTCCATTTCTGAATTAGCTGCTCTTTTCAGAGCACTTTACATTTTCTATGCACTAGCCCACTCTGAAATACCCAGATTCCTCCCCAGTCTTGCTCACGCTGCTAAGCTTGTCTTTTCATCTTCTCATCAGGGCCTATCATAAAGCCAGACTTTAATTTTGACAATATTACATCTATCAACTTCTCTTCTTATAGCTTGTACTTTTGGCATCAATTGTAAGAACGTCTTGTGTAGTTCAATATTCTGAGGCTATTTTTCCCTGTTTTATTATTTTCTAAATTCGTGTCCTATCACCTTTCACATTTATATCTTGATTCATTTTAAGTAAGTCTACGTATAAGGTGTGTAATTTAGGGTTACTTTCTGTCTTTTTAAAAAAATGAATATTCAGCCTGTCCAGCATGTGCTGCTAATTATTTTCTACACCAGTTATCACTTATCTGTAGATGTTCCCCCAAAGCCTCCTGAGCTCAGCGGTGGTTTAGGAGGTGACTGGATTGTAACACTGGGTTGTGGGCATGTGGCACGGGGTCATTCACTGATGGGCTCATGTCTGGGTGTAAGGATGTCAGGTGAATCCTTGTGGAAAGACGCATCGCAGGGATGTGGCATGGGAGGACATCCTATATACATTTCACCTGCTCCACAGATGGCCCTCTCCGCTTTTTCCCAACACCCTGCTATTTCTTGGAGGCAGCTGACTACGGAGTGAAACCCTACAGATGTGTGGGTGTCAGATCTTTTGTCCTGCCACGGACAAAGTAATTAAGAAAGCAACTTTTTGACAAGTCACAGGCGCACATCTCTGAGACTGAATGTGGGTGTTCTATTGTTTCATTGATCTGCCTATTCATTTGCCAGCAACATATTATATCTGCTATTGTTTTTAAGCCGTGATGTTTTATAAACTGATTCCCTTCACTTGATTCTTTTCAAAGATGGCTTTATTGGTTTTGATTCTCTAATTTGCAACATAAATCTTAGAATAAAATTTTCTAATGCCACAAAATTGTTTGATAAAAATTTGATGAATTGGAATAATCCTATACATTGATATAAGATGATTTAATATCTTTATTACAATAAACCTTCCAATTTAGGAGCACTGTATGGTACCAGATTTATATCCGCTTTTTTTTTTTTTTTGACATTTTATAAGATTCATGATACACATTTCAGATGCCCAAATTAAAATATGGACTTTTAATTTGGAGGCTAGAGTTTTTTGTTTGTTTGTTTGTCTTTCAGTTCGTTATATAATCTAAATATTAGTCCTCTGTCAGAATAGTAGCTGATCAGAGCTTGCACTATTCAGTGGGTTGGTTCTTCACTCTGTTAATTGTTTATTTTGCTGTGGCAAAGCTGTCAATTTGTTGATTTGTTGTACTGTTCCCTGTGTAACTAGGATATTTTTCGTAAAATCCTTCCCTATGATTCGGTCCTCAAGAGTATTACTCACTCTGTCTTCCAGAAGGTTGTTTCTGTTTTAATGTCTAGAACTTCATATCTACTTTAATTTTACCTTAGTATGGTGAGATATATGTCTAAGTTTAATCTTTGGCAGATCAAGAGCCAATCTTGACAGCACCACTTATTAAAGAGGCTATCTTTCTTCTGCTGAAGGTGCTAAGTCCCTTAAAGAGAATGTCGCTGAATATGCATGGAGTTGTGTCAGCATCTTTTGATCCATTGATTCTCAAGTATTTTTACCAATGGCAATGTTGTTTTTATTACTGCAGCTTTGTAATATAGTTTCCACCCAGGGATTATTACACCAATTGTCTTGCTTTAAAAAAAATCTATCTGTCTGTCTGTCTGTCTGTCTGTCTATCTATCTATCTATCTATCTATCTGTCTGTCTGTCTATCTATTTGGTCCATAGTCTCACTGTGCAGCTCAGACGCATAGCGATCTTTCTGTGTCAGCTTCCCCAGCATAGGGATCACAGGTATGTGCCACCATGCTCAGGCTCAGTGCCCAGCTCTGTACACCTGGTGTTCTTTTATTGTGGAAATATAAACCCTTGTTTTCTTGTTTGCTTGCTTATATAATCTAATATATAACATAACATAGTATAATATAATATAATATAATATAATATAATATAATATAATATAATATAATATAATATAATATATCTTATATAATCTTTCTGACAGTTTGCCTGTCTGACTGACTGTCTGTGACAGTCTGTCTATCTCTCTTACTGTCTGTCTGCCTGCCTGCCTGGCTGCCTGCCTGTGTCCCTGGCTGTCTGCCTGGCTCCCTGCCTGCCTGCCTGCCTGCCTGCCAGTCTGCCTGTCTGTCTGTCAGTCTGTCTGTCTATCTCTCTGTCTGACTGCCTGACTGTCTGTGACTGTCTGCCTGCCTGCCTGTCTGCCTGTCTGTCTGTCTGTCTGTCTGTCTGTCTGTCAGTCAGACTGATGGTCTGTCTGCCTCTCTGTCTGTCAGTCTGTCTATATATATATATATATATATATATATATATATATATATATGATATATATTTGTATTGAAATGTTGTACCTATAGAAGGCAAACAAGCAGTGATGCTTCAGATTTCTCATGGTAACAAGAGAAGTTTCTTGCAACTAGTGTTTAATGTCTTCTTGTCCCTCTAACATGGGGAAAGAGGGCCATGAGGTCTCCTGCTATTTGACCTACAGAAGTGGATTATTCTAAAAAATTTGGTTGAATGTTTTAGAGAGAAAGCAGGCTTTCACAGAGAGCAAACAGGTCAAGCAATGGCCGTGACTCATCCAGATGGCTGACATCAGCAATAGTTCTGCAAAACACTGTACATGGTTCCAAAGTAAATCCTGAGGGGATTTGACTGACCTTGGGAGATACAAAAAGTACATGTTTTATTATATAGGTCTTGCTATAACTTGTCCTTAACCACCCAGCAGAAAAGTTTAAACATGACACATAAAAAGTAAAGGTAGTTTAGAATGCTGAGCTGTAAAAGGCTCTAATCAACAGCTTCCAACATTGTTGGTTTCACCAGGTACCCACTGAAAATATAGAACATTTGAGTAGGCATACAACTACCTTCTCTTAGATTAAAGAGAAGAAATCGATTGTAATAATAACCATTAGAAAACTTATCAGGTCCACATTCGGTGCTCTGAATAACTACCATGAGGACAACAATACGCATTGTATCAATTATTGGGAATGTCTTACTAATGTACTTTGAAGCTGTTGCATTGCAATTTCTGTTGACAGTAATAAAAAAAAACTAAAAATAAAGAAGTGAAAAAAATTTAAAAAAATAAAATATTTGGCTGACACTAGAATGCTTATAGGCAAAGACTCTGATGATACTGTAGGAATCTACGTGCTGCTGTTGACTTCTGGGTCTGATTATCATTTACGCATGTCAGAGGAATCATCTTGGAAGTTCGTGTGTCATTCAGACAAAGATCACTTGTGCTGAGACTCGGGATGGGAGCAGCTGCTTCGAAGCCCATCCCGACCTTGCAGGCTCTGAGGACGGTCATGGCCCCTGTCGCTGTCCCCTCCTGGTCAGCTCAGTCCCAAGGTTTGACCCCAGAGCCTCCATGTTTTGTTGCCGCGGTCCTCCCACCAGAGCCAGCCACAGTGCCCTTTGTCTGAGGACTTAAATTCCTCACACTTGTGCAGCTCCTGCTGCACCTGCTTGGCCCAGGGGAAACCTAAAGCCACCCCCCCCATCTGCTATGCGTCTTCCTTCGCTTTCTGCTCCAGAGTGCTTCCAGTTCTCCTGATGGAGGATGGACACCAGCTGCAAGCTCGGTGCTGTGCAGGATCAATCCGGAAGAAAAAAGATAGCCTATGAAAAATTGTAATTGTGAGCTGGCAAAACAGCTCAGTGGTCTAAAGCACTGCTTAGGCAACCGCAAGGACTGTGGCCGAACCCCTTGCACCACATGCAGCTCCTGGCCCACCCTCAGGGCAGCCTGAGCCGAGTACAAAAAAAAAAAACAAATTCATCGTAACAGACTATCCATGTCAAGGTAACAAAATAAGTTATTACAAAGAGGATTATAAACTATGGAAAATGTAGGCATAGATATAAATAGTATTGTTCCTGATCAAGATTTGACTCCACACATACTCTAAAGCTGTTTTTGCTTCTGCTGGTTCTCTCCTTATCCATACCAAGCAGTCCAGCTGCGACCCACGGATAGCCTTGTTGCAGCCGGGCAGCGCTGTGTCTCCACTAGGTCGCAAGTGTATGAAGGAAGTGGAGTCTGGGGTGGAGCTCTGCAGAGTGGGTAGCCTCAAGCCTGCAGGTGATGCACAATGACCCCCGTTCCCGTCATTCTGCAGGTGCCTTGTGCCTGTCCCTGGAGGTGTCAGCAGCACCGTTCTATTTTGTTCAGGCTCCGGGCTATGGTGGTGAGTCCTCAGTTTCCAGTTTGAAGTTCTGGTCTTTTACAAGCAAGCTGTGGGTGGTGGAGGAGGGCGGGTGTGGAGACGTCACTCACAGAATTAGGCACACGTTGCCCTGAACATCTTCCACACCAGGGGGCTTTCCTCCAATTTGCTATACTGAGAAATGTCCATAGAAAGCCAAATGCCTAATTGTATTCACACACACACACACACACACACACACACACACACACACACACACACTGTAAAAGCCCTCTTATCCTCCCCACTAAAATGTCTTTAGAAAATCTAAAGTTTTAATACAGTGCTCCCTTCGGCAGCACATACACTAAAATTATAATACAATAGGTTTTGTTTGTTTCGTTGTTTTTTTTTTTGTTTTTTTTTTTTTTTTAGCTAAAGAAGGAAATGTTGACAAGTGACAGATAAAACCCTTATATAGTTTTCCTCAAAGTGAATTATATGCATTCCTTTTCTTTGCCTAGGCCTCCCTTAGCTCTGGGTCCACTGAATATTATTACCTGCATTTTTTCATAAAATTCAATCATATTGCTTTGGTCATTTCCAAACTTTACTTTTTCTTAAAGAATGATAATCTAATGATTTATAAAAAGTGATACAAATGATCAAAGTCTACTTCAAAATTATGACCTTTGTAGCATCAAAAGTATCGGCAGTGTCTTGAAATCGTCAAGCCTAGTGTTCCAAATCAAGGTTTACAACAATTGTGACTTGGATATTATAATCACTAATTAAACAAGACATGAAAAGCTGGGCGTGGTGGCTCACACCTGTAATCCCAGCACTCGGGAGGCTGAGGCAGGAGGATTGGTGTGAGTTCGAGACCAGCCTGGGCTACAAACAAAAGTGAGTTCAAGGCCAGCCTGAACTGCATAATGAGACCCTGTCTCAAAAAGACAAAAAAAAAAAAAAAAGTCATGAAGTTATTCTTTCCAGTTTCAAAGGGTCCAACAGTGATACTGTATATTTTAAAGTATTCTGAAGTAATATCCTTCATATCAGTTGACTAATTTCTGAAAAAATAGCTATAATATGAATGGCTATCAAATGTTAATATTTTTGCATATTGTAAGTTTAGAAAATTGTCAGTAAAATCTTCAGTTGATAAGAAGTATATGAAGGCTGGCGAGATAGCTCAGTGGTCTAAGCTTCTGCTTAGGCAAGCACAGGGACAGGCATTCAATCCCTGGTACCACATGCTTCACCAACCCCACCTTCAGGCACATTGTGCTATCCACTGAAACTAGGAGTGTTGTCACATGCCTGTAATCCCAGCAGTAGGAGGCTGAGACAGGAGGATCGGTATGAGTCCAAACTGCATAGTGAGAATCTCTATGAAATATATTAAATAAAAGTAAATAAATAAATAAGAGATATGATGTACACACATAATTTTTAAGACAAAAATGCTCAAGATACTGAAAAATGTTAATACCAAAAAAATGAAATTTAAAAATATTCAGCCACATCATCTACTTTATTCAAATGTATCTTGGTTATGCTTGGCCAAAGAGTATGTATGTGTGAAATGGAAAATTAACAAATTAATGAGAAAATTTCACTTACCCATTTTTTCGTCTTTTTTTTTTTTTTTTTTTTTGTATTTAGTGCAGTTTCTACACGGTCTCACTACAGAGATCAGACTTGTAGTGATCCACTTGTTTACAGCCTCCCATGATCTGGGATTCCAGGCACACGCCACCATGCCCAGGCCCAATTCTGGTCTCAGTGCACCCTGGGGATCCAAACCCCAGTCCCTCTGCCTACTTGCAGGTGCTTTCATCCACTGAGCTATTTGGCTGGTCCACAATCTCATCTTAGAATAGAACTATTGTTTATAATTATACAGATTTACAGCAAATACAACACTCTGATTTATTCAGCATACTTCAAAGAGTCTTTTGATGTATTCATACATCTTCCATAACTAGCCTTGATATCTGTTTCACATTTTCTCTAAATCTATTTTTCCTTCAATATAAATTACATTGTATGAGAGAACATAAATTTTTAAATTGTCACCCTATTTCCCTTGCAGATATACATAATTTGGGACATCACAGTCATTCCACAATTAATATCTATTAATGAACAAATAAAAAGATACCAATGGAAGTAATAAATATTTCTTATTGTATAGATTTATGTTTTGCAATTTATTCTTCAAATTAATACTTCCTATTATAACCACAAATTTGTATACTTGAGGGAGAAATATCCTAGAGACTTCTTTACTTACTGTAAAATTTAAAATTATTTTACTCAATATACATCTAATTCTAATAGAGTAATATCATATTCAAAAGATGTATGTAAAATCACCTTGCTTCTGTACGTTTTTGCTATGCTTTTTCATTATTTTATAAATAACGAAAAAGTGAAAAATAATTGGAAAAGTAACAGAATTTCATTAAACAGCAACAAAAAATAGATATTCAACAATGGCCAATACACTGCATAACGTTGTCTTCAAATTAGCTTATGTTACCAGATAGAAGCATGAAAACTTGGCACATAAAAAATAATAAAAGTCATTAAAAAGGAGAAGAAAAATTAAGCATTAAGCGCTCCTTTCAGCAGGCCAATGGAAATTAACAGTACAATTATTCAGGCTCTCTTGTGGATATATGTAAATATATATTTTCCCCCTCATTCTTTCTTTTCACCTTTTCCTTTTGTTTATGTTTTATGTTTTACTGGAGGCAAGTTCTGACATGGGTTCAAGTTTCACGGTCGCTCGAGGATTCCTCTCCCGAGGGTTATTTCTGACACGGCAATTTATTATTGATTTCTAAATCTGTACTAATGCATCATTCCAACTTAAGGTTCTGCTTTTTCTTATTGTAGTGCATCCTGGGAGGCTTTTCTTTGCTTTATATAAAACTCTAAATGGCATTTAGGCCCATTGCTGGCTTTCAAAAAGCTTGTCATACAAAGAATACAACTTGACATAAACGGACAAAGCAATCTTTTTTAAATCATTGGAAAATCTTCATTTGGATTTTTTCTTTTTTTGGTTTCATGTATATATCCGCAATTACAGCTTTTTAGTGACTACAAGTGTCTTTTGTGGCTGTCCTGAAGATCAACTTAAAGCTTTAACTCTGTCTTTGATGATCACGTAATAGGCAAACTGGTCCAAGCTTACACTGTGGCACCCTCAAGCTTGATGTTTCAGGTTTATTCCGTTGCTTTGTTGTAAGCACGTTTCATCCTTTTTCTCCTTGCTATAGGAATTTTAATCATGCTATGCATTGATTGTGATAGAGAAGAAGGAAACTCTGTACTAGAGATGCCCTATCTCATCTGATGAAGAATTTCCTTGGTTCCTAGCATAAGCTGATTACACCAGCTCTTCCAAACAAAGAGAAAAAAAATAAGGGGGTGAAAAAGGCCTCTGAAGTCTGGCTAGTGTTCAGAAAAAAACATCGTGATGTTGTCTGCAGTTTTAGTCCACTGCCTTTAGAGAAGGATTTTGCCCTCAGTCTCACTGACATTTTTTTTTTTTTTTTTTGGACATTTCCGCTGTGCAGAGACTTATGCTGTAGTATGTTAGAGGAATACCTGGCTCTTCCCAGTAGAAAAATGCTCCTTTCTCCCTGTAATTCCAGACATAATTATCATACATCACATGGGTAGCCACAGCCTCTCAATCCAGTCAAGAACCAAAGCTTTAGGGAGTACAGCAAAGTATTCATTTAGGATACCCACATTACAAATGTTATAATTATTAGGTACCTAATATTAAATGCAACATCATGTGTGAGAACCTACTATATTTTGTCTGACAGCGAATGTGACCAAAGAAAGGTGGGGGGGCATTGATTTCTGAGATACATATAAATTATATGTATATTAGTTTTTAAACACAAATGCTTAGAATTGAATTTCAAGAAATTCTGGATGAGTCACTTTTCCATGGAATATATGAAGTGGGGTGTGTGGTTTCTAACAGTGATAACTACAGAACCCCAGGCAAAGTGAGCTTACAGGAAAACCCAGTGAGAAACCGAGCAACAGTTGTCCAGTACTCAAGAAACAGTGCAGTTGAGAAAACTACTTGCTGGGATGGAAGAGTCAGAAAGCAACTTCCCTGCTTTCGTGGGGAGAAAAAATGAATTCTTTTCCTTCTATATACAGGGGGTTCTCAATAAATGGGTATAGCCTATATTTCTCTGGAATTAAAAGCTACTTCAAGGCCTGAGGTGGTTTAGAAATACACGCCATGCACAAACAGTGAACACATTCCTTATGTGGAAGATTGTGGCTGTTACCTCAAGAAGTAGATTTGAGTGAGGTACTCCCAGTCAGACATAAAGTAATGGGTGCTGAGTGCCATCTTTTCAAACAAAGCATCGATTAGGAACCGTACCTAGTCATTACCTTGGATGCTGTTGTTGACGAACTGTAACTGAGTTCGCCAGATCAGTTATTTTTTCAGAGGACATGTAAAAAAAACAACAAAACAAACAAACAAAGAAAAAACCAACAACAAAAAAAAAGAAAAACAGAAACCCATGGAGGCTTGTATTGATTTTGCCTGCCTGCTCCCAGGGACACGTACACTGGATCTGGCTGTGCTCCAACTTTCTTGTCACTCTGCTGACACAATCTCATCAGTGCTCTGCAAACAGTGATTACCAGACCCAACTATTTCTGTCAGCTTAGTAAGACGTCCTTCTGAAAGACATATTGCCCGAGCCGCTCCACTCCCGTTTCCCTTTCCAGAAAATGCTTAGACTGAAATTTTAACAGACAACGAAGGCTAAACTAAAGTCATTTTTCTTCTAAGATATTAGGGCAGAAGCATCACCAGTTGGCTTCTTTTTCAGCTTGGGATTTTGGATGGAGTAGATTTGTTAAAAGGCGAACACCAGGAAGGCAGGCCCTGTTTTTGATCTATGGCGTTCATGCTTCCAACCCCAGCGGTATTTAGAGCAGTTCCTAACAAGCGAAATGGGCCAAGTGCATTCTTGTTAAAGGAACGAATAAATAGGCGCACCTTGTGCTAATGGCGAAATGAAATGCCAATCCCAGCCTTCCCCTCATTATGTCTAAGCACACATCATTGAAACCAAATCAGTGCGCCTCGTTTTAAGATAAGATCAATGGCTTCGTTGGTGTCCACAGCCTTGTCATGTACTCAAAGCTGCCTTTTTCCCCTCTTCCGTCATGTGTCATTGTTGTATTTTTCTGAAGAATGGATCATAAAACCAGCACGCAAGCTTGTTTTATGTCCTTTTAAAAGTTATAATAGCTGAGGAAATAGCTCAACAGCATAATAACATCCTTGGCAAGGGGAAGGTCCTCAGTTTAATCCCCAGTATACATATATATAATAATATTTATTATATATAATATGTTATATAATATATTATATATAATTATATATATTATATATAATTATATTATATGTTATATTATATATTATATTATATTATATATATTATATATAATTATAATAAAGAGAAAGTAAAAACTGCGTGGTCCTAGCACTATTCTCAGCTAAGACTTGCACATCTTTTACAACAAGCATGACCAACACACTCAATTTTAGTTTCTTCTCCCTATTTCTCTCTTTAACCCCCTCCAATGCAGTGGTTTTCCTGAGTCCATGAAAGATGTTCATGGAACAGTCCACAGAGCCACAGTTATTATGGAATCCAAAATTCACTCCTTAGTCTTCCTTCTCATCATGCACAGGAAACATGGGACAAACTGATTGTCTCCTGCATTCGCCATCTGTCCTCAGTGTTCAGAATGTCAGGATCTCATCCTCGGCTATCCTATAATTCAACAGAGCTCAGAGAGAAGGCACGTGGGAAGGAACGAAGACTGAGTTAGTTGATCACATGGAAGATTTGACTTGTATGGGTTTCTCATACGGAGAGTAGGGTCCTGTCACAACACAGTGTACAGCACTTATATGTGTTTGTTGTATATATAATTGCACACATGAGCATAATTATGCGCCCAATATTTGTATTTAAGCCTTTGAAGGATCACAAAAGAAGAAAAGAAAGTAAGCAGGAATTCAGTAAGCAAGCTGGGTACTTGGCAATAATGAAGGTTGAAATAATGGGGTTATAAGTCGCTGCTGAAAGTAGAGAAGCTGAGGACTAATACATCCTCGGTCTCCTGTTCACGCAGACTTGATGCGCTTCTGTGCCTACCAAGAGTCCACTGTGGAAAGCAAAGCACATCAGGGAGAAGGGGCCCCAAAGCCGCCATGCTTGCATGATGTGCAAAGGCATATTTCCAGGGGTAAGCACAGTGTCCGGGCTCTGAATCTCCAACTAGAATTCTTTCTCAGACCAAATCTTAAGTGTTCATGTGTCACGTTTCATTGAAACCACAAAACATTGTCAACAATATGCTCGAGGTGCGGTTCCTCCTGAGCTAATGCTTCCCGAGAACCCCAGGCATCTGCAGTCCAGCTCAGTCAGGTTCCCCGTTTTTGTTCTGCACAATTCGTGTGACACACAAAGCAGACACCAAGCAATGTGTGGACGATAGAGTTCTACCCGATTGTGAGACTCACTCACTGTACTGTGCTGTGGTCTGTCTATGGAATTCTCTAGTAGCGGATCTCATAATGAGTCACAGCAGATTGGACGGGCAATTCACAGCGCATGCCATATAGTGCAGCCACAACCCCGACTACAGTTATAGATTGCTCCTAAGCACTGCTCCTTGGTGACAGTGCAATAGTGGCATGAAAAGCATTCATTAATCCCTCGATCAGACTGAGAACACACAGAACAGACACTTCGGCACTGAGGTACTGCGTTACCTACTGGGAATGTTGCATAATTTGACAGACAGTAATTGCTGCTTTATGCTTCCGGCTACCTAATTAGTAAACACCACCACAGATGCTATCAATTATGTTTTTAAAAGAAATAAAAACTAGTTCAGAGAACTGTCACCAAATCTTGGAATATTATGCAATGTTTGTTTGCAAAACAAGTTTTAAATTGCCACAGATATATGTCCTGTGGTAGTTTTCATACAGTAATGATAATAGTTAACAGGATTTTTAGCTAACAAAAATTTATTGAGAGGAAAAAAAAAAAACACTGCGATGTAAAAGGCAAAAGGAAATGCAACATTAAACCCTAAATCAATTTCATCATTCAAGTAACTATCAAATTGACTAATATTAACTATGAAAAAATTAAAAGGCTATTGGACTGACACTTTAATTCTTGCTTTAAAAAGTATATATATATATATATATATATATATATATATATATATATATTGGTACAGGGTTTCGCTATGCAGCTCAGACTCATAGTGATCCTCTTGTCTCAGCCTCAGTCTTACATTGTCAAGGGTGGGGCTAGTATAACCTGTGGTACCAGGGATCGAGCCAGGGTCCCTGTGCTTGCTTAGGCAGGTGCTTAGTCCATTGAACTACCTAGGCAACCCTTGAGAAAAATATTACTTAGGAATCTCTGCTTGAAAATGTTAGATGCAAATAGTATGATATAAGGAAAGAAAGATAACTTTAACTACATTAGAGATCAAAGCAATGTACACAACCATTTAAACAGTCATGAGGCAGCATTTTAAAGCAATAGTTAGAGACAAAGATTCTCTTTTGTGCCCAAAATTTGTCAGGTCTCACTTAATTGTGTCATCATGATGTTCAGCCTTGGTTTGGACCATAAGCCTCCAGTGGTCCCATGCACAGGGACCACTGTGTCTCAAAACTGTCACAGGTTCTCTCTCCTTTCATTTCTGCATGTTTTTCATTTATGTTGTCATGTGTTTGTGCCAGAGTTCTAGGTGAAATTATGATACTTTGTATAAGGTTACCTGATCGTAGGTTTGCCCTGGGCTAGAATCTCCTCCTTCTAACATTCATTTTCCACAATTGTAAGCTTAATCTTTTTGACAGTTGTGTAGCTTTTATTCACAAGATCAGCACAAGTGTGTGTATCGCCCTTGGCGTGCCAGTTCTCTTGCTGCATACCGAGAGCATGGTGGCATCTGGGAGCGAGCCAACCACGTCCCAGATTGAGCTCATCTGGATTTGCTACAGTACTTTTTTAAATATGATTTTCTTCTGAACCAATACAGAATACGTCAGTGCTGAAAACTGTTGCCCGCAAATAATTTCATCAGTAAATGAATGGATTATTGATATAATGCTTCCTAAGAGAAAAGGTACCAAGGGGCCATAAATATAGAAAGAGGCACTCACATTTTGGTCTCCAGGGAATCCAAAGCAAAACTACATCCAGAATTTATTTTGCTGATGTCCAAATGTCTGTTCTCAATGAAAAAAAGAAGTTCAAGTGCCAAAAAAAAGAAGAAACACTTATCTACTGTTGGTGGGGATGTAAATCAACATAGCTGCTGCAGAAAACAGTTAAATATTCTCAAGAAACTAAAATAGAGTTACTAATTGATCAAGCTATATGACACCTTCTTCATGTGTGGAAGAAATAATGCCCTCATACCAAAAGAGGTGGCTTAATACAACACTGTTCACAATCCCAAGATGGCATTCAAGTAGGTGTCTTTCAACAGACGCATGGATGAAGAAAATATTACACAGAAATACACACACATACACGCACATTGCAATATCATTCAGATGTGAAAGGGAATAAAATCCTGTCATTCTCAGAAAAACAGAGAGAGGACGAAGATCTGGGTGTAAAGTGATGCAGGCCGACCTAGAAAGACAAAGTTTGAATATTTATATCATGCATGAAAATGAGACAGACAGACAGACAGACAGACAGACAACAGAGGACAGGGAAGATTAAATTTAATCTTTTTTTTACTTACACATTTCTTCCTAAGCGATCTCCACAAATCATGAGTTTGAAATGCTTTATAGGCAAACCACATCCAGCCCAACTACTACGGCGTCTAGCCTTTTCCTCTACATCAATTTTCTACCTACTCCTCAGAGGCAAACTCACATATAACCTCTGTCTCATCGTGCCCCTCACAGAATTAGTAAAACCAATCTAAATCTTATCTTTTAGGCTTTCATATGCAAGCATGCCATTCTCTCCATATTAGTCGACATAATGCCAAGCCAGTATTGGTAGATGGTTTAAAAAGATCAATGTAGGGGCCCGGCGGGATGGCTCAGTGGTCTAAAGCGCCTGCTTGGGGAAGCTTGGGCGGCTTCAGGGACCGCGGTTTGATTGCCGGCACCACATGCTGCATCAGCCCTGCCCTTGGGGCGGGCTGAGCCAGCCATGAAAATGAGTGAATAAACAAACAAAGGTTCTGAAACAATAAATAAATAAATAAATAAATAAATAAATAAATAAATAAATTTAAAAAAAATAAAAAATAAAAAGATTAATGTATAAACTTCAGCTAAAGATAAAGCTAACAATATTGAAAAGTTGAATATAAAGGAGAAAGATGGTGTCAACTAAAAAGCTTTTGCACCCACACTTACTTATGTTCTTTTGCCTGACATTGACAATTAGATGACAACGTAGAGTGCTGAGCCATTGCTAGTAGCTTCCGATGCAGCAGACCATGAAGGTGAATACTAGAGTCAGACAGAGCTTTGGAACAAAGCAGGAGTGTATTAAATAAAGAACAGGAAAAATTTAAAAGAAATGTTTTAATTCATGACAATAAAGTACAATTTTTTCTATTAACTCTGGAGAACATCTCAAACTACAGGTTTTTTTGTTTGTTTGTTTGTTTTGTCTTTTTTGAGACAGGGTCTCGCTATGCAGTTCAGGCGGGCCTTGAGTTCACTTTTGTGGCCCAGGCTGGTCGCGAACTCACACCGATTCTCCTGCCTCAGCCTCCCAAGTGCTGGGATTACAGAAGTGCGCCACCACGCCTGGCTCAAACTACAGTTTTAATGTCTCCCAAGATGCACAGGTTGGAGCCTTGTCCAGTGAGGAAGAAGGGCAGAGGTGGGCCTGGCCAACGAGGACGGTGCCCTCACTGGAAGCTGGCTGCACCAGACCCTAACTGACATCCTGTCCCAGAACTGGAAGAAAATACATTCCTCTTTAAGCTGCCCAGTGTGTGATAATCTTCTATCATGCCCTAGCAGGCTGATACCCGTATGCTCTGTATAAAAGGTGACAGAGCCATTATTCTGAATGTGTTACATGTCTGTCTATATGACATCATTAAAATGAAAGTAGATAACTTATACTGCACCAAAAAAAGCTATGTCACTATCTAAAAGGGCAAATATAATTTCAAGGAATAAGAGTCCCCAAATGGCCATTAGGAGAAACTAATAGAAAAGAAAAAAATGTAGAAAAACATAGAAGGAAAACATAAGACAACTGCATCTTTATTTAACAAGCTAAACATACACACACACACACACACACACACACACACACACACACACAAATAGCTTCTACTGACAAAATAGAATGAACATTTGAAAATATAACTTTTTAAATATTCCTCAGAAATTAATGGGATAGGGGCTGGGAGATAGCTCCATGGCCCAAGTGCCTGCCTAGCAAGTGCAAGGTTGTGAGTTCAAACTCCAGTACAGAAAAAAATAATAATAATAATGGAAAAAAGAGCTGGCCAGATAGCTCAGTGGACTCATGGGCCTGCTTAGGCAGAGTGTGACAGCCAGGGTTTGATCCCTGGTGTGCTATGCTGGTTCCAACCCAGGGGCACACGAGACAGGGACTCGGACTGGGCATGGGGGCACTCACCTATAGTGCCAGTGCTTACCAGGAATCCCAGTGTTGGGAGGCTGAAAACAGGGGGATCACTATGAGTCCAATCTGCATAGTGAGACTCCGTAGACCCTGCACTAAATACATTTTAAAAATACTTTAGTGAAATATCAAATTTTAACTTTTAAAAACTTTTTTCAGTATATCAACCACATTATTGATATTTTCTGGTTCAAGATATAATGTGTTCATGTTGTACTTTAGATTTTGTTTCTAAAAGTCTTTCAAAATGACACCAAGTATTTTTTTTAATTTTATTTATTATTTTTATTCTTGTTTCAGAACCTTTGTTTGTTTATTCACTCATTTTTATGGCCAGCTCAGCCTGCCCCAAGGGCAAGGCTGGCGCAGCATGTGGTGCCGGGGATCGAACCGCAGTCCCTGAAGCCGCCCAAGCTTCCCCAAGCAGGGACTTTAGACCACTGAGCCATCCCGCCAGGCCCGACACCAAGTATTAATTTGTTTCTTCAGCATTAGCCTAGTTGTCTAATTAGCTGCTCTTTTTTTCTTTTTTTCTTTTGCAGAACCAGGACAACATTACTTTATTAACATTTGAAGTTTATGTTTACTCTGAAACAAAATACATGATTTTTTCAATATATGTTAAAATCAAAGCCACAAAGTTTAGTTGTCTGTGGAAATAAAAAGTTCTACACAATCACCAAAAAACTATCCTGCTTTTTCTTTAAAGAACAGTATATAATAGAAATCTTGTGGAAAATGCTGAAGGTAAGGCATAAAATAATAAATTAGGTCCTAAGTGTCTGTATTTTGCTTGAATCATTTTCTGATATTTTTGTTGGCATTTGAAAGAATCTAAAATATGCACAATCTTGCAATCAGCATCATTCTTCATAGAAGAAACAATTCACCTCCAGTTGGCAAAGGATTCAAACAAGCATCTAGCTGCAAATCGTGCATATTGTGAAGAGAAACAGTTCTAGAAAGAGCTAAAAGTGCTACGTAGAAACCACAAATTAAGTGCACAGGTTAAAAGATGATAGTATATCTTTCCTATTTAACGTTTCCTTTGCAAGTGAACATAACAAAGGTCTAATCCCTTTGGTGTTGTTTTCCAAGGCATCTTTCGTCTCTGTGACCGTGGGCATAGTACATTGTCCCTTTTGCTCATTAGGCCCTATGCCATGCAGGTATCAAAATGAAAACGTGCTATCTCCATGAATCAGAATAAATAGAATTTGAACAAACTGTACTTATTGAAAAGCTGTGCATGCTTAAGGTTCCAAGTAATGCAGCAGAGAAAGAAGAGAGGCTGGGTAACTACATGTCTTGGACCCACCAGGCTCGGTCTACACTGTGAAACTTCGCATTTCATCCTGGCTTGCTGTGTGAAGACACAGTTGAAAATGTGCTGAAGGAGAAATATTTCTAACAAGTTTTCACACTGTTTTAAATTTTGGCTTATTAGTACATGTGTGTAGTATATAGAGTTACATTCCATAAGAGAAATTTATACATATATATATATATATATATATACATATATATATATATACATATATATATATATATATATATGATGCACCCTGATTACATAGACATGACGTATCTCTATTATCTACACCCAATGCGTCTCGATTTCTTCATCGTGCCCTTCCCCCACCTCACACACATCCCTTGGTCCCCTTGGTTTCACGGTGACGTATTCATGATCCATGCTGTGTACGCTCCCTGCGAGGATTTGGTACAGGTGGCTCACACACACCCCACTTCTGCTTTTCCTCAATTATCCCTTCTATTCCCCCACGAACTCTTGATCTTATTCCCCACTGAGAGAGCTCTGGCTCCTTAGTTCATAATATCTTTTATTTTGCTTTGAGTTTCTCGTGTAAGAGAAATCACGTGATATTTGAGCATGTGTCTGATTTGGTTCACTTAATGTGTTCTCAAGGTGCACCTATTTGGAATAAAGAATAGGTTCTTAAATGATCTTGTGAACAGTAAAAAGAAGACAAATGATTCATACATTGGTGTACAGATTTCTTTTTGTGTTGCTTTAATGTACTCCTTTTTCATAATGCATGGAAAGTTTAACTAGGAGCTTGTAATACACAGCAAGAGAACTCTAGGAATTGTTTGGCCCCGAGACTCGAAGCTAAATTTGAGCATTTCACTCACACTCTTAAGTGGCTTTTTCTTTTGATTTAACACTTCATTGTGATTATTGATTCGAGTAATTCTACAGCTGTGAAAATCAAGAAGTTTGTCACAGTTTTTTGCATTTTATTAATAGAGCAATTTTTCACCAGATCATTACTTTGTACAAATTCTGGCAGAAACATTTATTAAAAAATGTTGAGGCTATATTTATGAAATACCTTTTATAATAATAGTGTAGGGCACAGTATTTTTAAGGTTATGTTTTGGTAAATATCTAATATTCTTTTTTCAGTTAATTTATCAATTAACTATAAACAAAAAAGATAGTTGGCAAACATCTGAAAGAATATTATAAAAATGTATACATTTCATGCAATGTGAAATTGGCAGGCAGTTTGAGTTATTTTAGTACATGTGTGTGAATCTATGTATACGTGTATGTGCTTTAAAAGAATTGGAAGAAAAGAGAAATCTGCGGAACTGCATAGTGCTGGATGAATTTTGAAGTTCAAAATTCAAATCACCTCGCTTTGTACAGAAAACAGCTGGAAGTGGGTGATGTGACTTGCATAATGTCCACAATGGAACTGGCTAGTATTCTCGCTCCATCTGCATTGCTTGATGGTTTGCAAAGATCATTGAATTTTGCCAAGGTAAGTCCTAGAGCCACCTCACTGAAAGCACGGTCATGAGCAAAAGAAGGCTCTTAGCCCATGTTACACTCCCTGGTATGTGCAGAATGTTGACCAGCCAAGTCCACTAACCAAGCAAAACATGTAGAGGGAAGGGAGTCAATGCAGTAGAACATGGGGACTTGTTTATGGAATTAGCTATAGCATTATTACTTTTTTTCAGGGAAGCTCCTCTGCACTTAGCTAATGTCTAATAGCTTACTCAAACTGAATTTGTGTGCTACTTTAAGAAGGAACAGTGTGATGCTACAAAACACTTAGGAGGTTGTATGTTGCCAAGAAACAAAGCAATCAGCCTGCAACGGCCATAGTCAAGGCCCTCCACCGAACACCTGATTCCTTTGCAAGGCTTCTGTGAAAGAGTGAGTATGTGCATGCTTGAATCACAGTAAAGCTTGAAAGTTTTGTGGTGGTCTGTTACATTGCCACGGCAAATGATGTATCACTTGATGCCTTGATGAAAAAATTATTCTGATAAATTAGCATTTTCTGGATCATTGATGTCTTGATACTAATATGATTTCAATCTGTCTGAGGCTGGACCTGGATAGAGAGTTTGTCCTCTCTTACGCTATTGTAAATTATTTGAATTTTTAGATTATTTTATTATTGCTTACTACTTTGTATATTTCCAAATCCACTCATGTGCAGTTCTGGGCTGGGGAAAGAGCTCAGTGGAATAAGTGCTTGCGTGGCATGTGCAAGGTCCTGAGTTCAATCCCTGGTACCACAAAAACAAAACAAAATACAGCAGTTCTATAGGCCTGGAAAAAGCAGAGTTAAGTGATAACCATCTTTGGTATGATAAAAATGTCTTAGGACATGCTATATTGCTTAATGCATCTTTCATGGAGCTAAACATTTTCTATGTTACTAAACCTGGACAAGCACTGATCTACTCTTTCCTTTTCTTTTCTTTCTTTTTTTTTTTCACTGATCTACTCTTGATCTCTGCAACTTTTACATTTCCCAAATGCCAGACAAAAGGAGTTATCCAGCTCACTTTTGTAACTCAGGCTGGTCTCGAACTCACACCTATCCTCCTACCTCAGCCTCCCAAGTGCTGGGATTACAGGCGTGCGCCACCATGCCCGGCCATCCATATGTATCCCTTCGTACAAAAGACATTGTAGTCCATCTGGAAGAGTTGCCACAGTCCCAACAGTTTCAGCATTGCTGAAAAGTCCAAGTCCCAAGTGTCCTTCAAGATCCAAGACGAACTCTCATCTCTGAGCTAATGTACAAAAGAAAAGTTAAACATACCCAACATTCAAAGGCACAACATTAGCATTCCAAAAGTTGAAAACAGCCTATCTGCTTTAGGCTACAGCCATAATCCCAGAAGTACTTAAAACACATAATCCCAGGGATAATGGATCAAGTCTCAAGCTCTAGCTCAGTACTAAAACAGATAACCCTAGTGACTCACGAGTCAAGTCTTGATGGACAGAAGTCCCCACCCAGTGACTTCAAAACCAAAATAAGCTCTCTGACCCTGATTCCAAGAAACAAATTCTCCATGCCAGTGCCATTTTGGAACCTGGTTTGGCCATTACAGTAATTCTGGTACTCGGGTCTCTGAGGCTTTCTTCTCAAGGCAAAATCTCTCTCCCTCGCAATTCTGAGGCTGCAAAGGGTGGAGAGTGGCTGCCTCTTGTGATGCCCTCAGGCCATCCTTTTGATTCTCTGGTACCTTCCCAGCAGTAGAGATCCTTTTAGTTCCCTCTTTGCAGTCCACGGCGCTCTCGATGTTTCCTTTCTGGCCAAACTCACATTTTAAATCGTCCTTCTTGGCTCTTTCTCTTGATTTTCAATATAAGTCTGACTAAAAGCTGCTAATAACAACCATGCCACCACCCCAATAGTTCGCTGCCTTGAAATATCTCTTGAAAGATTAATCAGTCCGCCATGCTTAATCTCAGTCTTA
Source organism: Myocastor coypus (assembly GCA_004027025.1). Classification (NCBI taxonomy): domain Eukaryota; kingdom Metazoa; phylum Chordata; class Mammalia; order Rodentia; family Myocastoridae; genus Myocastor; species Myocastor coypus. Next base: position 15,670 of record PVJA010011078.1, on the reverse strand, counting down.
GGCAAAGTTGCTGGGCACAAGCAAAATTCCGACAGCCAATCCGTAGCACAAATCATCTGGAGTCCATTGACCAATGCTGTCCTTTTTCCCCTGATCTTTACAGGCAGGCCTTCAGTCAGTCTTCTGATCTAAGCTCTGCCCAGAATCTCCCCTATAGAACAGCTTAAGCCTTTCCACCTCTTCACAAGTAGAGGACCTCTCCAAACATTTCCAATCTCTGCTCATAAGCTATTCTTTATGCCCAGGCTTCAACACAGTCTTCTGGTCTGAGTTCTGACCAGAATATCCCAAACAGAACAGCTCAAGGTTTTCCAATGCTTCGCTTGTAGGCAACAACTCCGAACCTTTCCTATCTCTTCCCAGAAGCCATTCCCAAAAGCTTGTAATCCACATTGTCAGGTATGGCCAGAGCAAAGACCCTACTTCTCTGGTACCAAATTCTGTCTTAGTTACTTTTCACTCATTGCTGGGACAAATACTCGACACTCAAAATGAAGGAAGGAAAGGTTTATTTAGCTTACGGTTTGTGGAGATGTCAGTCCATATTCGGCTGGCCCAAGGCTGAGTGGAACACGGCAGAGAGCCTCCAGTTCATGGTGGCAGAACAGCAACAATGGCAACAGAGGCAACCAACCAACCAGGGCAGCAGAGAGCAACAACCTGAGTCTGTGTCTCTGTCTCTCTTTAAATTACATCAGGCTTTCTGCCTTAGCCTATCCACCTCAGGCCACACCTATAATTCCCAGCAGTACTCAGATAGATAATCTCATCAGTACTAAAACACATAATCCCAGTGACTAATAAGTCAAGTCTAAATCTATAGACGTCCCCACCCTATTATTGCATGAGGCTTTGGGGGGACAACTAGACATATAAACCATAACACAAAGTTTCACAAAATAGGAAGCTTCTTTTCTTGTTTCCTTTCTATTTTATCCTGAAAAGTACTCGCTGACAGGCTGTGGGGCTTAGGGTTAAGAACAATAGACTAAGCATCACTTTTGAGGCACTTGTCACTTACATAGAGATCCAGTTTATTACACAGTTCTTTATTATGAGCAGCGACCTTGGATGTACAGAGAGAAGGAAAGGAGAAACTGTCATTTAGCTAGACCTTGACTGGATTAAAATTCATGTAAGGAATTAAAATCAATGAAAGCTATTGGCAGAGGGAACGCAGTGATAAAGATTTTTTCCAAGCTCCCTGTGACCTAAGAAAGACATTGACACAGATATTTAGAAACATAAGCACGCACAAAGTTTTAGCCTGTCCATCTTTTGGCATTTTTCTTGGTGTGTTACTCTCATTTAATAGCCTTTTTTGTTTTCTTTTAAATCAACCATTTATTTGAAACAGAGTACAATAGTAACTGAAATTACATTCGAAGCAGCACACATCTAAAAGGCCGGAGTAACAGGCATTCCAAGCATAGCTTCAGTGTTACATATTGCTATCATCAGTGTCAAAAACCTTTTCAGGTTTCTTAGGACCCTTGTCTAATTCATCCTCTGCTTAGGATCCTACGCGGTATTGAGACAGAAAGAAACTAGTGGCCACTGGAAGATACAGACTGCTGCAAATACGATGCCTGTTGCCCAGTTTCAAGAATAACATGCCAAGATTTAATAAGAAAAGGGATGTTCAAGGAAGCAAAGCTGAAAGAGAATGAATTTCGACGCTCTTTGCCCAGGAACTTCATTTCACCTTCCTCGGCCTTCATTTTCCTTTCCCATTCCATTTAAACATCCATCACAACTTCTAGTTTTACCAACAAATTTCAGAATATCTGCAGGGCAAAAACCTCTGAATTTGATTGACTCAAGGCTATTCTCAAAAACAAACTCATGGAGCTGGATATCAAACCTCCCTTCCATTACATTCAGATGATGAGGTTTATTCAGAACTCCAAGAACAGAATGCCATGAAATTAGATCCTGTACTCTGGAAACTCTGAACTTGTTATTGCCAGGTTAAAATTAGAAAGAGATAGCTCCTGGGTACCAGACAGAAAAGTGAATCTCCATGGATCCTAACTCAATTTGTATAGTCGTTTTCCCCACATTGATTCTTGTCCTCCTTTAAAACTCTTTACCCTGATGAAATTGTCTCTAACCATTCTATCCCATGGTCTCTCATGGGCTTTAATGATACGGTAAGTATGGCCTTTAGAGTGTATTCTTGGTTGTGGTTCCTCCAGTTTGTGCTCACTACTGTTTTGTAGACAAAAAACTAATTTCCAGTAGGACTGAACACATCCTTTATAGAGATGTCTATTTCTTTATATCGATTAAAACACAGATTAATATTTTTACCAAGTTTTGAAATCAACATAGGAATTCATCTGCTATTACAATAATAGTCAGTTTCACTCCTCCATTAGTACCAAATCACTTATAAATTGTCTCATTTATAATCTTTTTATCTGATGTATCATATAATATATTTATATTCAAATATAAGGAAGTTTGGTAAGTGCATTGTTATAACCACTAATCTATCAAGTTTCAAGTTATGCCGTAATTTTAGAAATTTATGTTTTAATGGTATATATTTAGTATTGAGCTACTTATTCTTATCATTTATCCAGCTCATCTAACAATGCTTTTGTTTTTCATTTTTTGTTTTATTTTTCATTACTTCCTTTTTCTCAGGTGAGAAATTGATTTAATTTCTCTCTGAATTGATTTAGTTTCTCTCCTGAAAGAGCAGGAGAGAAACATGGTTATAGCAACATTTTCTTAAACTTTTAGAAAAATTAAATATTACTTTCTAAAAATAATACAAATAGCCAAGAAAAATCCTTCATAAATTGTGGCGCTGCTAGTTAATAACTAACTTGGTGAACAACCACTGTATCCTACATCCGTGCATGGCTGATTTACAGTGTCAAATTTATAAAAAGAATTGAGAGCTCAGCTAACATAAATAATCTGTAGTCATAATAAATTCATTGCTAAATTACAGAGTGTAATTTGTTAGTAGGAAATTTGAAAATATATTTGATATCTACATTCTTTCAAAAACTTCTTTTAATGGAGAAATGACATTGTTACTAAGCTTGTCATGTGAAGGTAAACATAGCCTTAAATTGTGAAGTGTATTTAAGCATAGTTATGACTGTACATTTTTTTTTATCTTCGAGTAAGTGTAATTTCCACATTGACAATAAACACAACATCAGATTATTTCTTCATTTGTTTCTCTGCAAATAACCGCTCAAGTTAAAGTATCTCCAACAGATAATTCATGAAGTTTTCAGTGGCCGAAACATTCAAACATCTACTCCAGGTCTGAAATCTTTCTAGGATTCATATAATGAAATCCCTGGTGCTTTTTGAGTCCATGTACAATCGTTTATAATATTTCCTAGGCAACAGTAGAAAACTGAGATAGAGAGGTCCCTGAATGACTCAGACTCCAGCTTTCCAATTATGGAGATTAAGTGGGAACAAATGGAATTCACCAACCTCTTGCCATCATCTGGGACAACGGCAAGAGGATAGTGGGGTCTCCTCACCAACGTCTTTCTACAAAGAGTGCTTTCTGGCAGTTGCCGAGGTCCAGGATCTTTCTCAGCTTTCTATATAAACTTATTGAGTTGAGTGTGTCTGTACTGCTACATTAGGATGGATTATAATCTGGAGAAACATTATTCTTTCTAGCATCATAAGTGGTATTTGGATGAGGAATGTTATGAGGAAAAGATACTGTATTCATTTTAGGAAGTATAGGAAAGGGAATGCTGTGTGAGAGATGGAAATAAAATATAGCATCAGCTCACTGATTATCAGTTGACTCAAGCTAGCAACAAATTACTAAAGAATATTGAATTTCCTCACAATTTTATATTATGTAAATGACACAATAGAAACCAAACCATAGCAAAATAGATTTCAAACTTGCCTCTGAAGGCTTTTTCTCTATTAGAATGCTGAAATATTGACTATTTCACACCCTTTTATAATCTGATACTGAAAAATTGGGGCTCTTGAGGTTTACATTTCAAAAGAGCCATTAACAAAATCCAGTTGCTGTGTAAACTTTCCAAATATAACCACCAAAGTAAAGTAACTGTGAGTGAAATCTGCTGAAATTTATTTGTTGTATGTTCATTTTGGATTATGAGCCATAATTATGTATTTTATCTTTGAGTCTTGAATTCCAGACATAAAATGCTTCTTTACAAAACCTAAGCTGAGGGGACTGGGGAGATAGCTCTGTGGCACAAGTGCCAGCCTGGCAACTGCAGGGTTGTGAGTTTGAACCCCAGTCCCGCTAAAAAAAAAAAAAAAAAAAACACCTAAGCTGGCATTATATAATTAACAACAGAGCAGAGAAAAATTCATTCTTGAAAGTGATGATTTATCTCAATGCACCTTCTCACTGCTATTCAAGGTCCTGAGTTTGATCTCTGGTACCACCCAAAAAAAGACTTACTTCTACTTTTAGCTACACCATTTATAAAATGACAGTCTTTGTTTAAATTTTCTCCTTCCTTACTGAGTTTTTCCAGTATTAAATGGAAAAACCAATTCCATTACATATTTTGTAAATATATTTTCAGATATTTACTTACTTATCTATTATGTACTTCTACTTAGTTATATATTTAGATACTGAATTTAAAAGACCCGACCCAAAGTAGGATTTTAACAATAGCAATATAGTTAAGTACATAGACAGGTAAACAGTCAGATAGGATATTATATGTATCATACCCTCACACTACAGTCCCTCATACAAAATATATGACATTCATACTTTATTTGTTTGTTTGTTTTTGTTTTGGGGGTTTCTTTGAGACCAGGGTTTGAACTCATGATCTTGTACTCGTCAGGCAGGCACTTGTGCCACGGAGCTCTCTCCCCAGAGGCTTTGACTTACAGGTTCAATATAAGACCAGATGACTCCAAGGCAGAAAGAGGTTCGCAGAAGGAGTCAGGAAGAAGTGAAAGTCTTCAACCCTGGAGGGCAGGAAGCAGAGGGTGAAGGTGGATCCATGGCGGAACATTCCCTACCCACCTCCATCACGGCTCTCCCTGCCAACAGCACATTTAGCTATGAAGTTACCAATGGACAATTCCTATGGGGAATCCAGAGTCTCTAACCCAATTGCCTTCCAAACACAAGAGAATTTGAGGGACATTGTAGGTCAAAACTATAATAAAACTTCTAAGTTACATTTGGTATTTATCAGTGTCTCACATCTGCATAAAGGTATCTATTCTCATTATTGAAAAATAATGTAAAGTATATCTCTACCAGACATTCTCAGAAGTTTCCAGAACATTCTGGAAATGTTGTTAATAACTTCTGAGCAAATGATATAGACTTGGACAAGGAAGGAGAAGAATAGAGTCAGTATCAAGATCAGCTGCTCTACAAAGGTGACTGGCAGCCAGCACCTCCGCTGTAACCTCTAAAACTCACATTAACAAGTGGAAAACAACTACGATTTTATCAAATTTATGAATGGATTTATGGGTCCCATTTCTATGCCTGAATTCAAAAGCATCCCATGTGTAAGATGGCCCAAGTGTAAGAAATAAAAATACAGTGGTTTTTCAGATAGTCATCAAAAAATATTTGCAACAAGAACAATGATATTATCATTTCCATAACTCCATCGAATTGTACACCAAGACTGGTAGGCTTTGCTCTGCCTCAGGTTTGTTTCCCTTCTGCAATGCTTTCTTCTCTGGAATGCCAAGTCGGTGGAAGGAGGCACGCAGACATACTCCTCTTGTGGCAGCAGAAAGGCCGCCGCACAAGCCCGTGTCCCTCTGCCACAGCACGCAGAGGCACGTGATGACCTTACAGAACTTCAACATGCAAGTCCAACATTTCCCACATTTTCATTTCACCTTCACAAGTCAGAAAGATAGGTACGGGAAAGAATTAAGAAAAACATATCTTGGGCCAGCCAAATGGCTTAGTGAATTAAACCCTTACAAGCAGGTGCAGGGGTCGAGGATTCGATCCCCGGGCTTGCAGTGCCAGCCCCCCTGTCCTGGGGCACACTGAGACGGTGATTGAGACTGGACGTGGTGGCGCACGTCTATAATCCCAGTTCTTGGGAAGATGTAAACAGGCGGATCACTACGAGTCCAAACTAGTAGTAAGACCCTGAACACCCTGTAGACCATTCCCTAAAATACAAATAAAAATAAAAAACAAAAAACCTGATTCTACGCACGTACCTTACAGAATACTAGACTAACGTGGGTAAATGACAGTCTCTAAAAATCTTATATACAGCTCACATAAAACTTATGTCTGTGTGTATTTCACTGTCATCTTTACAAGCTATGGCCCTTAATTGAGGATGGAAAGTAGCCTTGATAGTTGGAAACAATGTTTTGTGCATCAGTTTACCCTTTTACAGGAAGTCATGGCCGTAGTATGTGCATTTGACTATGGATCCCAGAGACTCCTTATTATTTCCTCTCCATTCTTATTTTTGTTGTTTACTGTGGAGAAATTTGGCCAATCCATTGCCAACCTTAACAGCCAAGTCTGCTGAGTGTTTATTGCCTCTTAGTCTGGATCTTAAGACTGAATCTTGATTCACTAGTGCCCCAAGGGGATCCCTCATGTAGGTTTACCTGGAGCATAATGTGCTATGTCGACGAAAAGAATAAGGCCTGCATCTTGCTCGCCAAGTAGGGCTCTACATCACTTGTTCGGAAATTAGAACAAACAACCATGGTGTATCTAACGATAGCTGAGGCAATTAGCTAATAATCATTAACAAAAGGTTTTGTCTAAATTGTGCTATACTGAAAACAAAATATCTATGTTGCTCCATTATTTTTCCATAAAATGCTATAGGAAAATATCTGCATATTTTTATATTTTTCATTTTCTGTAGTGAAAAAGAAGGTTGTATCATTCACTGAAACACAGACGTAAAATGTTCAGTCCAAGAAAATGAAACTTGGGCCAGGGGAGATAGCTCCATGGCATAAGTGCCTGCCTGGCAAGTGCAAGGTTGTGAGTTCAAACCCTGGTCCTGAAAAAAAAAAGAGAAAAGAAAAGAAAATGAAACTTGTACATTAACTGACTACTTCTCAGGAACTTTTCTTTCTGACCAGCAAACACTCGTCAGTAAAGGCATCAGTAACTCTTTCATTTTAAGCAGAATTAAAAAAAAATTTTGTACAGGGCTGCGGAGATAGCTCAGTAGAATAAACCCTTGCCTGGAAAGTGCAGGACAGGTCCTTAGTTCAATCCCCAGTACCCCCCCAAAAAAATGTTGTACAGTCCCTTCCTCAAGAGCAAGTTATGGGCAATAATTTTGCTCTTACAGAAACATAATCTTATTTTTTTTTTTTTGTCTTTTTGAGACAGGATCTCGCTGTACAGTTCAGGCTGGCCTTGAGCTCAGTTTTGTAGCCCAGGCTGGTCTCGAACTCTCACGGATCTTCCCTCCTCAGCCTCCCGAGTGCTGGGATTACAGGCGTGCGCCATCATGGCCGGCTTCAGAAACATAATCTTAATTGAAGCTAGATTTTTCTTTTCTCTGATATCCATTATTAAAACTCCTTAGGTACAAAATAGCTGTCTTTCTAGTAATTATCTTCTCTCCTGTCATTTTGAACAAATTGGCGAATGAAGCACAATAGCCCGGGGGATACTGGACAGAACCCTACGTGCACATACTTTGCTTCTTGGTTGGATTGCTTACAATTTCCATGAACATTTGAAGAAAGATCAACACTTGCTACTGAATACTAAGCTGGTAGCTATCCAGCAGGTGTTCCATCAGCACTGCTACCGAAATAATTACAGCTATTTTTACATCAGTAGTAGGAGGCTTTAAAATCTTAACCAGTAGTTCTGAAAATATTGTAATGCCTTCCTATGCTGGGAAACTGCTTATTTTATCTTGCATTTATTTATGAGAGTTAATACATTTGCTTACTTCATCCTAAGCAAGGGAACACTACGCGTGCATTATACACCTGTAATCCACTCAGTTAGTATAGCTTTGATTACTGTGCCATTGGACAGGACTGAGTTTATTTCAATCCGTAAAAGCTACTCTTGGACTAGAACATACCTTAGTGAGTACGTTCTTTTTCACGATGGTACCCTTAGAATTCTTCTAAGACGGCAAATCGGATCTACTGCATTTGAAAGTAGTAGAGAAAGTTCTAGAGGTGCACGGTATAGGAAAAATAAAGCCAAGAGTAGCAGGTGCTTGGAGCTCGGTGTTGGGTCCTGGAAAGGAACCAGCACCCACAAAATCTGAGCTGAGGAAGTTACTGCAAGGGAGAAGGACGCTTTGCTCTCTAACATTTGAGACTGGATCATTTGAACAACACTTACACATTTTCTTTTCTGTTTTTGCTTATTTTATTTATTTATTTATTTATTTATTTATTTATTTATTTATTCATTTATTTGGTAGAGGGTCTCAGTATTCTCCTGCTTTCAGCCTCCCCAGCTAAAACTGTGGATTATAAATCATATTGAGTGTGTATAGTTATTTAAAATGTACCTATAAATATACATTTTAAAATTTTAAAAAATATGTTTAAGATTAGCTGCTATCATAAAAACAGTTAAAAAGCAGGCCCTAATGTAAACAATTGCCATAAAGAAATTGTAAAAGATACTACTTGTCAATTTTACCTGGAAAAATTATTTTATTACTTTATTTCGAGCTGTGGAGTATACAGACAGCAGAGATGTAGTTATGCTTTTACTTTTTCTCACCAGTCATTTAAATCATGATATGGAGGGGAACTAGAGAAAAGAGGAAAATTTTGGACTCGTCAACCACTATAGTTTGAATAAAGCCAAAAAAGTAAATTGTGAATGACATAAAGGTAAAATGTCTTATTCGTATGTATACAAAATTTGAGAGCATATAAGAAATGCCAACTCAAAACAGGTTTATAGAATTGAATCCCTAAAAGAAATAATTTTAAGTGCAGCTTAATAACCTGTTGAGGGAGCCGGACGTGGTGGCGCACGCCTGTAATCCCGAGTGCTGCGGAAGCTATGTATTCCAGGGATAATTATTAAGTAAAAGCATGTGGTGATTGGGTCTAAGGTGAGAATATGCAAATATGCTTAGGTGGGCTTGAGTTGGGCCAAAGCTATGGCCAACCAGTTAGAGTACAAGGACAGCTGCTCAGGTAAAATTGATTAAAGCCAGGACTGAATGCTGCAGTCTGTCAACACAGAAAGGTTGCACAGCAAGCTGACAAGAATATAGAACCCTTGGGCTTTTCCTGTAGGGGGCTGAGTTAGTGCCTTCCAGCCATCCTCAAGCTGAGCTACTCACTTAGAGTACCAGTCCTGGATGCCTATCTCTAGGGAGGTCTGTGGATGCCTTTGTTTACTCTTTGTCTGGAAATCTGGCCAGCAACAGGGATCTGTCTCTTCCCAAGTTATAAAGTCCTCTTGCCTTCTGTAGATCTCGTTCAGGGCCTAGCGCTGTCTGACAGCTTGTTATGCGTCTATCAAACGTAGCAGTCTGCAACAGCATGATGGAAGCTGTCCACCGCATTAACAATTTGACAATGGTCTCAAATATTAGGGAACATTTACTACCCTTTGCGCCCTTGGACCTATGTATCGTAACATTGCACTGAGTAGCCTGTACTCTGAGATGTCTCTGGTTTGGGGCCAGGAAAAAAGTAAGTTCATCAGTGGGAGAAACTCTTGCTGCAATTGTAGGCAAATTATGACTGCTCAGGCAGTTGCCAATGGATTAGATCTATTAGATTTATAATCTTGGAATTTGATTTCTCTGAATTTACAGTTTGTGTGTGTAGGAGTTGAAGAGCTTAGTAATCTACAATATTGATTAACTAGATAACTCAATGGAGAGTTGTCAAAAATAGACAGAAGCTTTTACTAGAATCATATTTCATGAGTCAAAGTGTTTGGATCCTAATCCTGTGAAAGAAGGCACCCTCTGCCCCGGGCTCATGCTTACCAACATATTAATTTAATGAATTTAGGAGCAACACAAGTGTGTTTTGTTTGTAATATGTTTTTGGTTTTTAGAATATTTGAATCTGTAAGTCTGAAAATCAATTTAGCATAGATTTGCATGGTTGATATTAAAGAGTCAAGCACTTCCTTATTGTAGAATCTATAACCTTCCCTTGGTCTATGCTTGCAAGGGCTAGCATAATGTTTCTCATTTGTCAGTGGCATTAGTAATAATCAGGTGGCAGGTAGACTGGAGTAACCTTGATAAAGTGTAAAAACTGATCTGGGGTGGATGACCTCCACATAATAAAGGGAAAATTGAAACTCCCGAGCTGAAAAGTACCTGGGAGGAGTTCGTGTTCTCTAAAACTGAAGAAGGAATTTTTAGGAACAAACAGAGGTAATGAGCAGAGCACATTTATCAAGGGAAAGAAAGCTCCTGTCTGAGAAAGGGACAGGAGGGCGCTCCCCAGTGGGTGGTGCCTGGTACTCTGTCTCTTCCAGGACAGCAAAATCATGTGGCAAGTTGGGTCTAAGGTGAAAACCATGGAAACTCGTTTAGGTGGGTCTAAGGTGGTACAAAACTGTAGTCCACCAATGAGATATAAGCACCACTGCTCAGGTAAAGTTGAATGAACCCAGCGCCAAACGCGGAAGCAAGTCACGTAGCATGAATATGGAACAGGGGCTCTTCCTGTAGGGCTTGGACTAGTGCCTCATTCAGGCTTTCTTAAGGTGACTGATAGCTATTTAGAACATCAATCCCTGTGCGTTCCTAGGGAGTTATGTGGCTACACTTGTTTTCTCTTTTGTCTTGAGGTGTGGCCTCAAGTTGTAAAATCGCGTTGTTCTCCATATTGTCTCTTTGAGGGCCTGCCTGGTCCTGTCTGATGGCCTATAATGTTTCTATCTTGTTTAGCCGCCTACCGCACCCTGAGCCCATCTCTGGTGAAGAGGCACCACAAATTTTAATTCTTTGGTGGTCAAGCCTGCCTGTCATTTATTCTTCTGTCATGTACTTCAGGTGCACTTAAGAAAGCCGCACACACACACACACACACACGCACGCACGCACACATACACACACGCACACAAAAAAATCTAATTCACTTCCACGTAATCACCGAAACATTTTTAAATGCCTTTTACATATGTTACAAGATTAAATGACTACATAGGGAATGATATTTTAGTCTCAGTTGTTTGCAAACTACATATCCTGTCCTTTTGATAATGGCTTGTCTAGAACGGAATTCACATCGGTATTTGAGTAATAATTATTTCGAATTGATATTACTGATGTGTCGCAATGCTATAATTATTCACCAATACATTTCGGCTTTAATAATAATATAAATCACTAGATATTATTATTATTATTATTATTATTTTGTCTTTTTGAGACAGGATCTCGCTATGCAGTTCAGGCTGGCCTTGAGCTCACTTTTGTAGCTCAGGCTGGTCTCGAACTTACACCGATCCTCCTGCCTCAGCCTCGCGAGTGCTGGGATTACAGGCGTGCGCCACCATGCCCGGCTACTAGATAATATTATTAACATGTGCGTGTTAAATCATAATTCTAAGAATATTAAATATGTGATATTTTCCAAATTTTTCATAGGGTTTATATTTGAAAATTCCAGAAGAAGTTCATTTTTCAGGTATGCAATACATAATTTCATTAGTTTCACACCACTAGGCAAGACCTAATTATGTTAACATCCTCTGGCATGTTTAGGTGCTATAATCCTATAAGTCCACATGGTAATTACATAATTACAAGCTGTTACTCTACGATTGCTAATAATTATAATACTTTGAAATTACATAATTTAGCATGATTACAATTATAAAATGTACATGGCAATCGCCTAACATTACAGTTTTCAGACACGAAACTGTGCTCTACATAGAGGAAAGTCACACAATATTAAATGTGTCCTAGTATATATTTAGTTCTCAAAATATAGGCAGTTAGGTTTTTACCTTCTCTCTCGTTGTTGCCTGCAATTCCTGTGCGCTTTGTTGACTTCTTGGGGGTATAACTGTGAGGTCACTGTGGTGGCCCAGGATCCGTGGAGCACAAGGAATGAATGATTGGAGCCTGGCCAGCTGCAGCCTCAGACTTCTCTGGTGCAGGATGAGGAACTCAGAAGGCTCAGGATGTGTATAACAGAGGTTCAGGGCCGATCTCACAAAGGCAGGCGCAAGCCGGGCGTGGTGGGTCACGCCTGTAATCCCAGCACTCGGGAGGCTGAGGCAGGAGGATTGGTGCAAGATCGAGACCAGCCTGGACTACAAAAGTGAGCTCAAGGCCAGCCTCAACTGCGTAGCGACACCCTGTCTCAAAAAAACAAAATAAATAAATGAATGAATGAATGAATAAATAAATAAATAAATAAATAAATATAAAATAAAATAAAATAAAATAAAATAAAATAAGATAAGATAAATAAAATAAAACAAACGCAGGCGCAGAGCTGCCCCAGGGGTTAGAGAGCTGGACGTGAGCTTCTTGCTTGGTACCCTTGCTCTACCAGCCGGCCACGATCTAAGCATTTGTTGCTAGGGTGGGCTAAGGTGCTTGGAGTTTTAGGGGTCTTCTGTGGGCCTGGAAGAACAACTGCTCTACCGCTGTAAAGCAGGGCACTTTGAAGCGATCAAGTCGTCGTTTCTGTAGCCATCGGCCACACCAGTCTCTGCGATCTCCTTCCTCGCTCTCCCCAACTTGATGGTCTCGTGACATAAGGCTGGAGTAGGCAGAGAGTGTCTTGTTTTTACCTCCTCGAAGGCTGCATTTGGTTTCGTGGACACTGGGCATTGCAGGGCTTTGGTCTCCCGAGGCAAGGAGGGTAATGGAGTAGGCGTGGCCACCTCCGTAGGAGGGGTCCTGTGTCCTGCCCAGGGAGCGGTTGTCAAAATCAGATGCCCGCTCTACAACAAAGCTGCTTGCAAACTGCCTATTGCCGGTGGTCACACAGAGGCTGCCATTTTTACTCTCCAAGAGGAGCTCGAGTCAGCGAAGCTTGCACAGGGGCCCATCCTGAGCCCGCACAATTCTTCAGCTTTCTGTTTTACGACGCCATGTTGGACTTCACCTCATCACCTTGAAGGGATCGCGCCACTTCAGAGTCTCAGGGTCCAAAGCAAGTGATGAGTATCACAGGACTGACTGACCAGTCCCCGTGGCTCGAGTTCCCCTTCAGAAGTCAAAGCCTGGTAACGGCAGGAACTGAAACTTGCTGTACACATCTGATGTGATTTACACAGATTATTTATATAGATTGCTATCTTGATTTTGAATGATATGGCATGGTTTATAAATAACATGAGGTTTTAAAATTCTGTGCTATGCAGAGTCAAGTACATCATGCTAATACGGACTGTGTAAAGAATAGTTGCTGCCGGCTGTGGTGGCGCACCAGGACATATAATTTGGGAACTTAATGAAAAGAAACATTAATGCAGGAAGCGTTGAGCAAGTACTATCATATTGAGTTTGTTATTTGAGTCCATTTTAAGCAAAACAATAAGTAGTAACTGAAAGACAGGAAAATCTTAGAATCTTTCATGAACCAAAGCAACTTTAAGTGATCCACTGATTGGTGGGTAGAAAGTTCTTAACTGCAGTTATCACACACATAGTAATTAGCAATACTGATCTTATGCATGAATATTTTCAATGAAAATGAAAATAGACTCATCTAACTTTCTAGAACATGGAACAGAAATGAACAGATAATCTGTACTAATATTCATATACTGAATCGAAAATTATCAAAAGTCTGAAATTCATAAATTAAGCTCTCACCCCATAAGTCTAGGAATGATAGACAATAACTTCTTAATATGTCATGTTTTGCTAAATTTCAATTTCTAATTACTCATTGTCAACATGTAAACATAAGTATGTTTTCCTAACTACAAATTACTTTGAATGCTATTTTTATGTAATTGATTGGATTTTCTACATGCACAATCATTTCTTATATAATTAAAGAACACTTTACCTTTTCCCTCCAAAAATAACTTTAAAAAGGTACGAAAAATAATCTCCATGCAAGTAGCCAAAAGGAATCATAAAAATAGCAATAAAAATAATAAAACTGACAATTTCACAACAGTACAGGAAATAAATTAGTTTTGAAATGATCCGTAAAATCTGAACTCTACCTACATGAAGAGAGGATATACCGTATATCGGTCACAGTATGTGAAGAGCTTCAGCTTCTCTTTTTCTTCCGTGTTTTCTCTTTTTTCTATGTTTCCCATGAGTAAAGGTGAAATCTTTTTGTTGATGAATCTACAGGTCTGAAATTTGACCTTTTCAATGATTCACGCTATTAAACTCTTACATTACCTTAATAGTATATTACAACACATGTATTTAAAGCATAGCAATTTTTCATCAGTCATATTTATAGAGCATGAAGTTTACAGTCATCCTGGAGAGTTGGTGCATGTACGTAATGTAGTAGGCTTCCTTTCTTTTTCTTCTGTTTGTCACCGGGAATCAAACTCAGGACCTTGTGCTTTTCAGGTACACTCTGTGCTACTGAGCTACATTCCTCACCACTCCTTTTCATTTTCAGTCCCCTTCCTCTTCCAGCCCACTTTCTTCCCTCTTCCTACAAATCCCCTCTCCCTGTCTTCCTTCTTGTTATTATTAACCCTAGCCCATGTTCATGACCTGCAGTGTGTACATTCATGACGGTTATCCTGTGCTTAACTGAACTCATCTTACTTTTCCCCTCTCCTCCGGGCCCCTCTCCTGAATCCCTTCTGTCTGCAAGACTATTGTCTCTGCTTTCTGCTATCTGTCCTTTCTGCAGCCTGTATGATGCTATGCGTATAATACACATATTTTTATTTACACATGTGAGTTGAAAATTGAGAGACACATTGCGCTAATTCTCCTGGAGATTATTATTGGGAAGGAATAAGAAATTTGACAAAAGTTCTAAACTGATTCCTCTAGTTAATATCAAGTACTAGTTAAGCAAAATGGTAGGTGGTTTCATGTCTTTCGATCTGTCAGGAATAGTTCTCTTATAACTTACATATCAGAGAACTCAGTTGCTTTTCCCAGGTAAGCAATCCAATAAGCGTTCCATTATATTAATTGATCCCTGAGGCCTAAAGTTTGTACATCTTCTAGCTCTTGTCTATCTTCCTGTCTGTGATTTGAAATATAACAAGTTTCCTTATACTTCTTACTGCAGAAAGATTTAATATCTAGGTTCCTTTGAGGATTTCCCCATAGTATTCTTTTCACATATCAATGTCTATTTTTAAAAAAATATCATGCCATGTGTAAGATGTAATCCATTCTACTATGTCAGCCACTCTGAGGATGACTTGAATTGATACATTCTTGTGCTTAAGGTCAGAACTCAAATCTAAGAAAGACATTTCTTGGAAGCTATGAATATTTTTTCGGGGCTGGCCAGATAGCTCAGCAGACTAAAGCACCTGCTTAGGAAGGCACAGGTGCCGGGGTTCAATCCTTGGCATGCTGAGGGAATCCTGCTCCCAGGATGCACTGAGAGGGTGACTGTGAAGGGGCGCGTGGTGGGCATCTGCAATCCCAGTACTTGGGAAGCTGAAAACAGGAGGATCACTATGATTCTGATCTGTGTAGTGAGACTCTGTACACCTTATACTAAATACAAAAGAAAAGAAGAAGAAGAAGATGAGGAAGAAGAAGAAGAAGAAGAA
>PVJA010011077.1:0-55614 GCA_004027025.1 Myocastor coypus | reverse complement strand
TTTTTTTTTTTTTTTTTTTTTTTTTTTTTTTTTTTTTTTTTTTTTTTTTTTTTTTTGTCTTTTGGAGACAGGGTCTCGCTATGCAGTTGAGGCTGGCCTTGAGCTCACTTTTGTAGCCCAGGCTGGTCTTGAACTCGCATCGATCCTCCTGCCTCAGCCTCCCAAGTGCTGGGATTACAGGCATGCGCCACCACGCCCGGCATCCCTGTCACTCTTATTTCCTTATTTTGCCTTTTTTTTTTTTTTAAGACAGGGGCTCACTCTGTAGCCCAGGTAGGCTTTGAATTCATGGCAGTCCTCCTACCTTAAGTCTCCTTAGTGCTGGGATTGCAGGCATGTGCCACCACCCCTAGCACTTGACTCTTTAATGCTCACCTGCATGTATTTCCTTCCATTTGATCTCCTTTATATTTTAATGTCATCTTTTTCAGATTTTGCATATTAAGCCTGGAAATGATGTGATTTTGTTCTCTTTTGTACATACCTCATTTTTGTTATCTATTCATCTTTTAATGGACACCTAGGCTGGTCCATGTATTAGCTGTCTTGAATTTTTCTACAGTGAACAGGGATATGTAGGCATCCTTATAGTGTGCTGAATTTAATTCCTTTGGGTATATTCCAAGGAGTGCTATAGCTGTGTCATATGGTAGTTCTGTTTTTAGTGTTTTGAGGAACCTCCATAATGATTTCCATGGTGAATAGTACTAATTTAGATTGCCAACAGCAGTGTAAAAGAATTGCTGCCCTCCACCCCTAGCTCTTAATGGTTTGTGTCTAGATGTCCCCCATAAAGCTGGATCTAGACAGTCTATTTATTTGTTTATTTGTTTTTTTTGTGGGTGTGTGTGTGTTTTTGAGACAGGGTCTCGCTATGCAGTTGAGGCTGGCCTTGAGCTCACTTTTGTAGCCCAGGCTGGTCTCGAACTCACACCAATCCTCCTGCCTCAGCCTCCCAGAGTGCTGGGATTACAGGCGTGAGCCACCACGCCCGGCTATTTGTTTATTTGTTTATTTATTTTTATTTTTTGTGGGACCGAGGTTTGAACTCACAAACTTGCACTTGCCAGGCAGGCACTTGTGCCATGGTGCTTTCTCCCCAGCCCAAAGCTGGATCTATAGTGTGTGATGCTGAAATTGGTTTTTTGTTTGTTTGTTTTTGTTTTGTTTTTAAGATTTTTTTTTTTTTTTTCTTGTTTCAGAACCTTTATTTGTTTATTCACTCATTTTTATGGCCAGTTCAGCCCGCCCCAAGGGCAGGGCTGGCGTAGCATGTGGTGCTGGGGATCAAACCGCGGTCCCTGAAGCCGCCCAAGCTTTCCCAAGCAGGGGCTTTAGACCACTGAGCCATCCCGCCCGGCCCCCCGAAATTGTTTTGTGGTGCAGTGCCACCCTTCTTTGAAACCAGCCAACTATGAACTGAAACTTCTACAAACTGTCAGCTAAACAAAGCTTTCCTCCTTTAACTTTGGATGTTGGCTATTTTGTCTCTACTGTGAGAAAAGCAACTAAGACACCAACCAGCATTTATTGGAATTTGTTTGTTTCAGAACTGGGAATCCAGGGCCTTTGCACTACACTGAGGTTCATTCCTAACCCTTTTTTATTCTTTAAGACAGAATCTAAGTCACTTAAATTGCCCAGGAAAGGCTCAAACTTTTGATCCTCCAGCCTCAACCTCCCAAGTGCTTGGATTACAGGTGTAATCCAACTTAGACACTATCTTGGTAAGTGAAATCAATCAGATCCACATGTGCAAACATCATATTATCTTACTAGTGTGAGAACCTGAAATAGCAAAATTAGAAAGGTAGAATCTGGGCATGGTAGTGCACACCTGTAATCCCAGCACTGGAGAGTTAGAAAACATGAGGATCACTATCCAAGCTGCATAGTGAGACCACACACACCAAAAATAATAATAATAATAATAATAATAATAATAATAATAATAATAATAATAATAATAACTAAGATACTGAAATTAGGGCCTGGCAGGATGGCTCATTGGTCTAAAGCCCCTGCTTAGGAAAGCTTAGGCGGCTTCAGGAACTGCGGTTCGATCCCCAGCACCACATGCTGCACCAGCCCTGCCCTCAGGGCAGGCTGAGCCAGCCATAAAAATAAATAAATAAAGTTCTGAAACAAGACAAAAAAATTAAATAAAATAAATAAAATTTGGGGGCCCAGTGGGATGGCTCAGTGGTCTAAAGCCCCTGCTTGGGAAAGCTTGGGCGGCTTCAGGGACCTCCGTTCGATCCCCAGCACCACATGCTGCACCAGCCCTGCCCTTGGGGCAGGCTGAGCCGGCCATAAAAATGAATGAACAAACAAACAAAGGTTCTGAAACAAGAAAAAAATAAAAATAAATAAAATTTTTAAAAATAAACTTTTAAAAAATAGTGAAATTAGAAAGGTATAATTGATACTGTGAAAGGTAAAGAATTTGTTCCACTAAAAGATAAAGGAACTAAACGATAAAGGAACTAAAAGATAAAAGATGGGGAAAAGATATACTTGTGTATATATTCAGGGTAGTTTGGATAATTGTCCTGCCGATTTATGCTGATCTTTTTTTCTTTTCTTCTTTTTTTTTAATGACTGGGATCTTAGTGTAGTTTTGGTTTGCATTTCCTTCATGGTTAAACATGTTAAACATTTATAATATACTTATTAGCTAAATGAACTTCTGTGGTTTTGTTTTGTTTTTGGTGGGACTAGGGTTCAAACTCACAACCTTGCACTTGACAGGCAGGCACTGTGCCATGGAGCTATCTCTGGCCCCCTGCTAAATGAAGCTTTTGAGAAGTAGCTATTCAACTGATTTGCCCATTTATTGATTGGCTATTTACTCTTTTGGTGTTTTTTGAGTTCTTTTTTTTTTTTTTTTTTTTTTTTTTTTTTGTCTTTTTGAGACAGGGTCTCGCTATGCAGTTGAGGCTGGCATTGAGCTCACTTTTGTAGCCCAGGCTGGTCTCAAACTCGCATGAATCCTCCTGCCTCAGCCTCCCGAGTGCTGGGATTACAGGTGTGAGCCACCACACCCGGCTTTGAGTTCTTTATATACTCTAGATATCATTCTTCTTTGGAATTGTAATTAACAAAGATGTCCTTCCATTCTCTAAGCTGTTTGTCCACTCTTTTGGTTGTTTCCTATGCTAAGAAGAATCTTGGTTTAATGTAGCCCTAATTGTTGATTCTTGCCATCATTTCCTACAGTATGGAAGTCCTATTATGGAAGTGTTTGCTTGTCCAGGTGGCCTCAAGTGTTTCTGCTGTCTTCAGCAGTTTCAGAGTTTCAGGCCTTATACTTGTGTCTTTGATCCATTTTGAATTAATTTTTGTATAGGATGGGAGGACTTTAGTTTCAGTCTTCTACATATGAATATCCAGTTTTCCCAGCACAGTTGTTAAAGATACTGTTATTTCTGTAGTGTACATTTTTTCTCCTTTGTTGAGAATCAGATGTCTGTAGTTATTGGGTTTGTTTGTATCTCTTTTCTTCTATGCCATTGGTCTGTATGTCTGCTTTTGTGCTAGTACCACGCTGTTTTTATTATTATGGTTTTGTAGTATAGTTTAAAATTGGTTATTACGATGTTTTCAGCTTCACTCATTTTACTTAGGATTGCTCTGGATATTGTACTTATATATGAATTTCTTTTTCTAATTTTGTGAAGCATGTCTTGGAATTTTAATTCATAATTAGCAAATCTAGGCAAGCAAAAGGTCCTGAGTTCAGTCCCTGGTACTGCAAAGAAACAAAGCAAAACAATTATCAAATCTAGATTTCTTGTGTGTGTGTGTGTGTGTGTATGTGTATGTGTTGTTGTTGTTTGTTTTTTAGTATAAGATTTCACAACACAGCTCAGACTCATGGTGATTTTCCTGTCTCAGTGTCCCAGCACTGGCATCACAGGCATGTGCTCCCATACCTGATTTTGGTGGCCAGTTCAGCATGGGATTGGTATGGCATGTGGTACCAGAGGATCAAACCCAGGTCCTTGCTCTTGTCAGGCAGGAGCTCAGACCCCTGAGCTATCTCTCTGACCCAGATTTCTTTTGCTAAGATGGCCATTTTAGAGCTTGGCAAATAGCTCAGTGGATTAAAGCACCTGCAAGCAGGCACAGGGACTGGGGTTGGATTCCTGGGCTTGACATGCCAGCCCCACCCCCAGGGTGCACTTGAGAAGACAATTGAGACTGGGCCTAGTGGCACACGCCTGTAATCCCAGCTCTTGGGAAGCTGTAAACAGAAGACTCACTAAGAGTCTGATCTAATAGTGAGACCCTGAATACCCTATAGACCAGTGGTTCTCAACCTTTCTAATGCCGTGACCCCGCAATACAGTTCCTCATGTTGCAGTGACCCCCAAACCAAAAATTAATTTTGGTGGCTACTTCAAAACTGTAATTTTGCTACAGTTATGATTCGGAATGGCTTTAGGCAACCCCTGTGTTTTGGTTGTTTGACCCCCACTGGGATCACGACCCACAGGTTGAGAACCACTGTGACCCTTCCCTAAAATACAGAAAAGAAAAAAAAAGATGACCTTTTTAATATTAATTCTGATAAGTACCTGTCTGGCAAGCCCAAGATCCTGAGTTCAATCCCTGCCAATCCCCAGCAAAAAAAAAAAAAAAAAAAAAAAGAAAGAAAGAAAGAAAATCTGCCAGGTAAATATATGAACATAGGTGATATTCCTATTTTCTTATCTTTTTTTTTTTTTCCTTTTTTCCTACCCCAGCACTGGGGATTGAACTCAAGACTTGGCACTTGCCAAGCAAGTGCTTATTCTACTGAGCTATCTCCCCAGCCCCAAATGTGATGTTTCTATTATCTAATCTCCCAATTTCTGTAATTTTTGTTCATTTGTTTGCTTCTTTGTGTGTATTTGGATTTTGAGGCAAGGTTTCCTTTGTAGTTCAGGCTGGGCTTGAACTCTCTTTGGAGTCCAGGCTGCTACAAACTCACAGTGATCCTTCCACAAGTACATACCATCGTGCTCTGCTTGTTCTGCATTGTTTTCATTGTATACTTCTTTGACCTGCCTAATAATATGTACACACACACACACACACACACACACACACACACACACACATTTTAAGCTGCTGTAAATGAAATTGTTTTTCTGATTTCTTTTATTAGTTCATTATTATTGTATAGAAAAGCTATTGATTTTGGAGGGGCAGGGACCGGAATTGGAACTCATGACCTTGCACTGGCCAGGCAGCCACCTGTGCCACAGAGCTATCTCCCCAGCCCCAGCTATTGATTTTTTTTTTTTTTTTTTTTTTTTTTTTTTTTTTTTTTTTTTTTTTTTTTTTTTTTTTTTTTTTTTTTTTTTTGGTCTTTTTTGAGACAGGGTCTCGCTATGCAGTTCAGGCTGGCCTTGAGCACATATTTTTGTAGCCCAGGCTGGTCTCAAACTTGCACCGATCCTCCTGCTCAGCCTCCCCCAGTGCTGGGATTACAGGGGTGCACCACCACACCCAGCTCAGCTATTGTTTTTTTTTTGTTGGTTTTTTTTTTTTCCTTTAAAACCAAAGCATTTATTTTGAGTGATTGCTGCAAGTCTCAAGATGAACTGGATGCTGCAACAGCTGCTCTCTTGGGTTTAGGTGTCGTTGCTTCACGGAATCCATGCCTGAATCTGCGATATACAATTTCTAGGTGCCTCATTCGACCAGTTCCAGTGGTATTTCGTCTTTTAGCCTTTGCATTCCAGTTATACTTTCTCTTGCGCTTGGCGGGATAGCCACATTTGCCACAATTCGACTTCTGGAGGTGGTATGCCTTAGAGCCACAGCGGCGGCACGCTTTCCAAAGGATGATGTTCCCTTTGTCATCTCGCTTGTGCCACCAAGACCAAAGAGATCGGAAGAGCAGCTATTGATTCTTGAATGTGGATTTTTTTGTATCGTATATAGTAACAGCACCCGTCCCGCCCCCCATTCTTTTCTTTTTTGTTTTTTTGGGGGGGGTTTTGGCTGGCTCAGCTTGCCCTTGCTGTGGGGCTGGCACAGCATATGGTGCAGGGATCAAACCACGGCCCCTGCGGTTGCCTAACCTTTCCTAAGCAGGTGCTTTAGACCGCTGAACCATCTAAGCAGCCTCCCTATATAGTAACTGTAATTAAGTTTTAAATGCTGACATTCAGATTAAGAATTGGGGTCCAGCCAGATAGACAGCTCCATGGACTAAAGCACCTCCTTCAGCAGAGCACAGCGGCCGGGGGTTCTACTCTTGGCATGCCGTGCCAGCCTGCCCCCAGGGCACACAGAGACTGGGCGTAGTGGCACATGAGAAGCTGAAAACAGTAGTATCACTACAAGTCCAATCTGTATAGGGAGACCCTGTAGACCATATACTACACACACACACACACACAGGATATGTCTGTTTTACCTTGTTTTTGCTGCTAATTTACTATATGGTTGGTTTGAATGATCCCCTTACTAGAAAACAAGGAACCTACTCTTCTAGGGTTACTATGAAAGAGCAAATATCAAGATAAACTGTTTGGTGTTTAAACTGCCTCTGCCCCATGTATCTCCTCCTACACACAGATAATTGTTTACTTTGTAAGCTAGCACATTACGTATTTTTCTTTTTGCATGTAGAAAAGTAAATTTTCCCATCAAAATGCAGAGTGGTTTAGCAAGTGTGGTGCACACCTGTTAGCTTGGGGGTTGAGGCAGGGATCACAAGTTTGAGGCCAGTCTGAAGCAACTAAAAAAATAAAAAGATCTGAGGATATAGCTAGTGATAGAGTATTCACTTAGCATTTGTGAAGTCATGGCAGAAAAAGATGGATGGATAGGCAGGTAGGTATGTTATCTTGATGGCAAATAAATTTTTCAACTTAAATTTTGACTTAATTATTTGA
Source organism: Myocastor coypus (assembly GCA_004027025.1). NCBI lineage: Eukaryota > Metazoa > Chordata > Mammalia > Rodentia > Myocastoridae > Myocastor > Myocastor coypus. The sequence continues at coordinate 48,721 of PVJA010011077.1, read as the reverse complement.
ACATGGCCAAGCTTGACATGTTAAACACGCTGAATTCCTTTGGAGAGGAAAAGATTATGTTAGTGTGTTCTTTATCAAAAGTAATAATTTTTATTTCAAAAAAGAATCATTATATGTACAGGTACAGAGTACCTGTAATGAATGGATCATTAGGTGTACCTAAAATATACCAATAGGTCTGCCTGCCCAGCTGGCAAGAAGCTCACCATGACTTTGGCCAGAGATTTACTACACCCTTCCTTGGAAGAAGAAAAGAAAAAACATAAGAAACGGCTAGTTCAAAGTCCAAATTCTTATTTTATGGATATAAAATGTCCAGGTTGCTACAAGATCATCATGGTTTTCAGCCATGCTCAGACTGTGGTTCTTTGTGCAGGTTGCTCAACAGTGTTGTGCCAGCCTATAGGAGGAAAGGCCAGACTCACAGAAGGGTGCTCATTTATTTAATTACTTATTTATTTATTTACTTATTTATTTAGTCTTTTTGAGACAGGGTCTCGCTATGCTGTTCAGGCTGGCCTTGAGCTCACTTTTGTAGCCCTGGCTGGTCTCAAACTCACACTGATCTTCCTGCCTCAGCCTCCCCAGTGCTGGGATTACAGGCGTGCGCCACCACGCCTGGCTAGGCCTCTCATTTAGAGGAAAGCAGCACTAAGGATCTGTACAACTTCCTGAATTTGTTTTTTCACAGAAAGCCTTATCATAAGTTCAGTAATTGTAATGAATCTACCAAGATAATGTGATTATGTTTCATTTTGTAAGGTGCACAGTATTGCGCTCCTATTTTGATGGCAGTTTTTCAATAAAGTTTTGATTATGGAAAAAAATAATAAAATATACCAATAAATTTAATTGTTGCATTGTGCTTTTCATCATCCCCCTCACCCCTCTCCAGTACTGGGGAGGGAATCTAGGCCTTGCATGTCCTAGACAAGCATGATGGCATTAAGCCAACTTCTCCAACCCTGAATTAGGTGATTTTATCTTTGATTTCATGTTATCTTAAACAGCCACTTGAAAGGATTTTTATTACTCCCTCTTTAGGAAATATTAAAATTGGAATCTTTGTAGATATTTAGAGGGTTGCACCCATGCTAGATCCTCATGCTAACTTTGCATAACTGTTTCCTTTGCTTCAGATCATCATGCATGTATTCTGTACCTACCTCGATTCCAGGTTACCTCCACACCCTAAGTATCCTGATGGAAAAACATTTACGTCTCAGCATTTTGTTCAGACACCAAATAAGCCAGGTACAAACCTCTGAAAGAACATGTTGAGTTTTTCACATGTAATCTCCCCAATGGTTTCCTTTTTTAATGTAAAATATCTTTACAGATGTTTCAAATGAGAATGTTTTCTGCATTTATCAGAGTGCCATTAACCCTCCACACTATGAGCTCATCTACCAGCGTCATGTGTACAATCTTCCAAAGGTATCTCTGTTATATATTATGGCCGGCTCAACCTACCCCTGGGGGTGAGGCTGGTGTAGCATGTGGCAGTCCCTGCAGTTGCCTAAGATTGCATAAGCAGGCGCTTTGGACCACTGAACCATCTCGCCTGCCCTTCCAAAGGTATCTCTATATATGAATATATTTATTTTTATTTTATTTGTGGTACCAGGGATTAAACTCAGGACTTTGCACTTGCCTGGCAAGCACTTATTCCACTAAGCTATCTCCCTAGCCCTTCTAGGTATAGCTACAGACAAAAAGAAATTGCTGTTAAAGAATGTCTTTAATACTATTTTTAAAATTAGAATGTCATTTGTAGAGAAGATATTAAGCTTTTCAAATTAGAAATATATTTCATTATCTGCCTTTTTACTATAAAAGTAATGTTTTAGTTTGGGTGAATAAAAAGAAAAGCACCAAGTATGGTGCTTCATGTCTGTAATTGCATTATGCCAGGAGGCTAAGGCAGGACGATCACAAGTTCCAGCCCACCAGAGTAATTAAATGAGATGTTATCTTAAAGTAAAATAAAAAAAATAAATAAAAGACTAGGGATGTAGCACAGTGCAGAAGACCTTACTTCAGCCCCCAGTACAACCAAAAACCAATTAAAATGTAAAGAGAAATCACTTACTCAGAGGTAGCCTTAGGTAACATTTAGATGCATTTCTTACCTTTTGAAAATTTCATTTTGATCTTTCTGTTTTTTTATGGGTCAAAATTATCTGTATAGCTTACCCAGTCTTAAACATTGCATCCTCTACCTCAATCTTGAGGAACCTTCCTTTGCTCCCATGCCATCCCCACCTGTCAAGATTCCTTATGCTCTCTTGGACTCCGTAGTTACTGTCTGCCTTTCCTACTCTGGTAAATTCCTTAATTACATGGATCTTTTGTTTCTTATTTTCTCCAGTGTTCTTACTTCCTCACCCAAGGAAGGGTACTTTGTTTAATAAGTGAGTGAAAATCTGAATTGTGTAGAAATCTGAGGTGTGGAATGGGAGTTGTTTAAAACTGAATTTGCCTACCTGGTTGAATCTTTTTTTTTTTAGAATTTTATTTTATTTTATTTTTTCAGAACTTTTGTTTGTTTATTTATTTTTATGGCCTGCTCAGCCTGCCCTGAGGGCAGGGCTGGCGCAGCATGTGGTGCCGGGGATTGAACCGCGGTCCCTGCAGCCACCTAAGCTTTCCTGAGCAGGCGCTTTAGACCACTGAGCCATCCTGCCAGGCCTCTGGTTGAATCTTTTTGGTTTAGTTTAAACCTTGTCTTTTTTATCTTGATTCTAGGGCAGAAATAATATGTTTCATACGTTGTTAATGTTCCTCTACACCATAAAGACAAAAGAGTCAGGAATGCTTGGGTAAGTATGCTTTAAAAATGTATACTTAAGGGCCTGACGGGATGGCTCAGTGGTCTAAAGCGCCTGCTTGGGAAAGCTTGTGAGGCTTCAGGGACCACAGTTTGATCCCCGGCACCACATGCTGTGCCAGCCCTGCCCTCGGGGTGGGCTGAGCCGGCCATAAAAAAAAAAAATGAGTGAATAAAAAAAAAAATGTATACTTAAAATAATTTTTATTTATTTATGTATTTATTTATTTTTTGGCGGGACCAGGGTTCAAACTCACGACCTTGCACTTTCCAGGCAGGCACTTGTGCTATGAAGCTATCTCCCCAGCCCTTTTTTTAATTTTAAAAAATGTGTACTAACAAGCATAGTGACATACACCTGTTGCAGCACTCAACAGGCTGAGGCAGGAGGATACCTTAAGTTCAAGCCTCTCAGACTATATAATTCAAAATTATAGCAAGATTTTGTCTCAAAAAGGTCCACACATAAATTCTTAACTTATTTACCATTATTCTTCATACATTAAGATTCTGCAAAAGGTACTATTACATAACAAAAAGATTTGTGGACTAAACCCTGGATGTAGCTTTGAGTACTACCAAACAAGGAGATTCATTGAGAGTGCAGGGCCAGCCTGGGCCACATAGTGAGTTCAGTGCCGGCTTGAGCTGCATGAGAAGAACCTGTCTCAAAAAACATGTTCTTGCCACTTGAAAATTAAAATACAAAACTTTGAATCTGTTATTGCCTGAGCTATTCCATTTTAAAGTATTCTGAAAGTTGTTTATGCTTTTGGAGAGGATAGCTATCCCAAAATACTGTTAAGGTAGGAAAATTGTTGAATTCACTTACATAGTGACAGAACTCACATAGGAAGTTCAAACTTTCAGTAGTGCGGTTTTGATGATCTACAATTATAGAGCATCAAATAATATATGAAGTAGGTAGATCTCTGCTTAAGCCAGGGAAATTCAGCGCTGCATGATCCATGAGCCCAGAAACCTTTGCTGTGGGTCCAGCTCTGCCATATGAAGCACTTAAGGCTGACAGATGTAGGGAAGGGCTTGGAGCAAAGGACATCTGTGATCATTTCCACTTCTGACTAGCATCTCTCTGTTAAAATGTTTTGTGGGTTTGCTTTCTGTTTTTGACCCAGGGTCTCACTATGTAGTTCAGAGTGGTCTCACAGCGATCCTCAGTCTTCCAAGTGCTAGGTTTACAAGGAGGAGTCACCACCACCCTGGGCATCATGTTCATAATTTAGAGGTTTTATGTTTCCCAAATTGTGTTGTCCACTGCAACAGTCATGTAGTACTCAGAACACACCTAGTCTGAGTTCAGACACCCCACAATGTAAAATATATACCAGATTATTTTTATTTTTTTTTATTTATTTATTTATTTATTTATTTATTTATTTATTTTGTCTTTTTGAGACAGGGTCTCACTATGCAGTTCAGGCTGGCCTTGAGCTCACTTTTGTAGCCCAGGCTGGTCTCAAACTCACACCGATCCTCCTGCCTCAGCCTCCCAAGTGCTGGGATTACAGACATGCGCCACCACGCCCGGCTATACCAGATTTTACAGAAACAATATTACACGATGTAAAATGTTTTCTTAATAGTTTTGTATGTGAGACTCCTAAATACTATTTGAATCTATCAGGTTAAACATAGTCTTAAAACTAATGTCATCTGTTCTTAAACGTCTTTAGAAAATTCAATACTATGCATGTGTTTTGCATTTGAGGCCCCATCTTATGATGTTTCTATTGGATGGCATTATTTTAGAAAAACAAGCTTTTCTCCTTAAATATATATTAGAAAAAGACCTAAAACAGGCCAGGTAGTGCCACATACCTGCAGTCCTACCACTTGTGAGGGTGAAACAGGAGGATTGCCAAAAGTTCAAGGCCAGCCTGGGTTATGTAGTTAGTTCAAGACAGCTTGGACAACATAAGAACCTCCCCTTCCCCTGAAAAAAAAAAAGGTATAAAACAAACATGAATATTTACCAGCCACTTTTCTCATACATTTTTTTCTTCTTCTTCATGTTTTTCATATAACATTAAATGAGAAAGTCACTGTCATGTGCTGCTGAGCTATATCCCTGGCTTGAAGGGCATTTTTGATAACTGCTTTAATTTTTATCAAAATTGATAATGTCATAACTTTTCCTGTGACCCCAAACCTACTTCCCTTCCCAAAATCAACTGCATGAAACATTTCTAGCTGTTTCTTCTGTTTTGCTTCTCATAGTTCAGATGATCAAGGTATGTAGACCTCTGGACTCTCCAGGCTTAGGCATGTATGGGTTTCTTGTTTTATGAGATGAGGGGTCAACCCCTTGTAGCCCTCTTTCTTTTTTTTTTTTTTTTTTTTTTTTTTTTTTTTGTAGCCCTCTTTCTTGCAAACACAGTTCCATTGCTCTCTTGCCCAGTAGATTGGCCTCATTGTTAAATGTAGCGTGTCTGGTTTAAGATCTGTTAATGCACATAAGGAAACTCACTAATGCAAACCTAGTGGTGAATTCCTGGCTCAGATCCAGTAGATCATTCTCTAAGAGGCCTTGTATCTCTTCACCCTCTATTTTGATCATTTTTCTTGTGTTTGTAGAGGGCGGCATCCAGATTTGTGAGAGAGGATCTTGGTGTGAAGTGCAGGCTGATTTTTTTTTTTTTTTTTTTTAGTGTATGTAGTACAGGGTCTCACTACACAGATCAGACGCGTAGTGATGCTCCTGTTTTCAGCCTCCCAAGCACTGGGATTCTAGGCATGCCCAGACTCAACACCCAGTCTCAATCACAGTCTCAGGGAACCCCATTAGCGGGGCCAGCACTGCACACCAAGGATCGAACCCAGCCGCTGCACTCTGCCTAAGCAGGCACTTTAGGCCACTGAGCTGTCTGGCCAGCCCCTCAAGCTGATCTTGAGCTTACTGTGTGCCTCAGTTTCCTAAGTGTGTGGATTACAAGCACGCACCTTCCCCCACTGCCTTTTTAAAAATTAAATACCATGGATCAAACTCAGAACATTGAGCTTGCAGGGCAGGTGTGTAAGCTGCTGAGCTACCTCCCTGACTCCTATGATAGTCCACTCTTACTAAAATGATTCCAGTAGTTTTCTTTCTCATATGAAAGTTCTTAATGTTCAATATTGCATGAATCTGTTTATTCTGAGCAGTTAAGAAAGTAATTACTATTACTACAACTTGCCTGATAAACCATGTATAACATAATTTATTGCATAGTAGCATTAAATGTCATCAGTTAAACCTATTTCCTTGTAAGAGTCCTGTTTTCGTTATTAAAAAAAGACCTTAAACAGTTAGTAAGAGTTTTACTAAAACTATTTTTCTCTTCACAGGAGAGTTAATCTTGGTCTGTCTGGTGTGAATATTTTATGGATTTTTGGCGAGTAGTAGATCATTTAATTCCCAACATTCGGACTTTTATTGAAGTGGAAGAAATTGAATCTAAGCATCTCTTAGCCACTGCCTCATCTGAAATAAGCTACATATGTGTATGTGAGATTTAACAAAATAATTAGCTAGTGTACCATTTTCTTGTGAAAATATATCCTGTTTGTTCCACTCCACAAAATGCTACCTTTTGGAAATTTCAGTCGATACAAAATCACAATATTGTGGACTTTTTAAAAAAATTCAAATATTGCAGTTTCTCTTAGTTAAGTAAGTGGAGCAGCTGTTTTTCATTGTAACCCCCATAAGCCTTATCCATGTGACTCTTCTACTCAAAAAAGGTTTTTAGTTGTATTATTTAGTAGTATGAGTAATTAAAATGAAAGAAAATGTACTGATTTTATCTCTGATCCCCAACTTTACTGCAAATCAGAGCCTATACTCAAAGAAATCAGTATCTAAGTCATATATTAATTAATCTAGGTCTATGTTAGAGATTATCAAAAGAGGCTTGACAGCATTGGCATTTTAAGAAGTCAACTCTCAGGTTGAGTTGGCAGAGTTAGCCAGATTTTAGTTGAGAGTATATGGATGGAATGCTGCTCTTGCTTTGATTTTAGCAACTCTTCTTTCACTTTCCTGTTATATTGTGTTAATTTTAGGGTTCTCTTTATGATCTTAGAGGTGTCCTGCCCCATTTAAAGGTTTTAGATAATAGTATTTTCATAATACTCAGAGTGAAAAGATAACCAAGTTATGAGAAGTAGCAGCTGGCAGCTACCTTGTGTATATTTTCTGGATAAAGTGTTGCAGGGATTGCTTCATTACATTCACCTAAACATGGAAATGGTGTCTTCCGAAGTATTGTCTGTGCATCCCTTTTGTATAGTTTGTAAATTAATGTTTTTTTTTTTTTTTAATTCTTGTATTTAAAAAATTGATGTTCAAAGGAAAAGAGCTTTTGTTTTTGCTGTGTTAAATTTGTTTGGTATGATATTTTAAAAAATATGTCACTGAAATACGTTAAATATAGGGTCATATTAATTGCTATGCTATTAAACTGTACAGTTGCATTTGCTTTTTTTTAAGCATTAAAAAAAATTTTGATAACTATATAATGACAAAAGTATTAAGCTGGTTGTGGTGGTGCATGCCTATAACCTCAGTACTCAGGAAGCTGAGGCAGGAAGATCACTGTGAGTTTGAGGCCAGCTGACCTGCATGGTAAGACCCATCTCAAAAAGACCAAGAGATTTAAAGAAAAAGTAGAAAACTTTTCTTTACAGGGCTTCAGGTAGCTTTTAGTCCAAATACCCAGATGTTTTTCTTCCAGTACTAGGAATCCAGTCCAGACTTTGCACATGTTAAACAAACAATATACCACTGCACCACCCCCCATACCTTGTATTATTTTACTTCTTAAGTGATTGTAAAAAATAATAATAAGGGTACATAGTAAAAGAAAAAGATGTTTTGTGTGTTGAGTATGGTTTGCTGTATTATACCAGGTAGATAGCTTTTCTATATCAACTTCAAAAATACTTGATGGGGGCAGGGGAGATAGCTCTGAGGCACAAGTGCCTGCTGGGCAAGTACAAGGTCGTGAGTTTGAACCCTGGTCCCACAAAAAAAAAAAAAAAAAAAAAATACTTGAGCTATTGTGTATCTAAGTATACCTCCCTCCCAGCTCTCCAAGCCCATTTTGGGGACTGAACCCAGGGTCTTCACATGGAGCTCCACGTTCACCTCATGTGTATGTGTGTTTGTGTGTGTGAGAGAGAGAAAGCAGGTCCTTGTGTGATTCAGTTGTCGGGCTGGGCTTGAATTGCTATCCTTCTGCCTCTTAGACTGCTGGGAGTACAGGCATGAGCTGCCATGCCCAATTTATAGCCTTTATGTAATTTTAAAAGAAAAATAAAATAAAACCTTTGTGAATTAGTTTGGATTCATCTTTGAGGAAGATAGTGCACTCCAGATACAGCAGTTTTTTGGTTTTTATTTTTTCTTCTGTTGAGTATTTAACCCATGGTTTTATGCATGGTCAATACTTTATCACTGAGAGTCAGCAAGATGGCTCAGTGATCTAAATCACCTGCTTAGGCAAGCTAAGGCAACTGTAGGGACTGCAGTTTGATCCCTGGCACCATATGCTGTGCCAGCCCCACCCCCAGGGCAGGCTGAGCTGACCATAATATAAAAAAGTAAAAGTAATAATACTTCATCACTGACCAGCACCCTCAGCCCAAATGTAGGAAAGTTTTTGTACTTTTTATTAGAATAAATAAATAAATAACAACTAACATCGCTGGCCAAATGTCTTCTCTACAAACTGTCACAAATTTTCATTGCTTAACTTTTTCTTGGATCCATTAAGTTGGAGTGTGTTTGCTGTTATCATTTTATCATTTTCTTCCTCTGTCAATAGCAGCCTCAAGCAAAGTGTTTTTAGCATGTACTTAAAAGTATTTTTAGGGGCCCGGCAAGATGGCTTAGTGGTCTAAAGCGCGGGGGGCTGCAGGGACCACGGTTCAATCCTCGGCACCACATGCTGCACCAGCCCTGCCCTCAGGGCAGGCTGAGCCAGCCATAAAAATAAATAAACAAAAAATGTTAAAAAAAAAAAAATTATTTTTAGGGCCAGCCACATAATTCAGTGGACTAAAACACCTGCTTCAGAGCACAGCAGCCAGGGTTCAGTCCCCAGTGTGCTGTGCCAGCCCCGCTCTCAGGGCACACTGAGCCAGCGATTAAAACAGCATGGTGGTGTGCCCCTGTAATCCCAGCATTTGAGAGGCTAAAAACAGGAGAATCACTGAGTCCGATCAACATAGACCCTGTACACCATATGTGCCCTATCCTAAATTCATTTTTTAAAAAAAGTATAGCTTAGTTCGTGCTGGCATATACAAGTGCTATGATACCTGGATTTCTGACCTAAGACATAGTATTTTAATGCAAGGACATACAGCTGTGTGATCACCTTCATAAGGTGAGCCCTGTGCCTGCATGTGGACATCCTTGCAAGGGACACTGTGGCAGCTTTTTCCCTATGTACACTTGCCCTTCACAGTTACATTCACCTGTGTCTTCCTTTGCTTTGTGCTGTGTTCAGAGCCTGCACCACATTGCCCTTAGCCCTGTGCTTTCTAGGTCAGTGACCGTCTACTGGAACTGGAGCCACTTCTGCACAGACCAGGCCCTGCTTCTCACTCCCCTCTGTCGATGAGTGTCTTACCAGTTGCCCTGCTCAGAGCTCTGGCATCTTTGATTCCTTGGGCTCCCTGGGTCCCCAGTCCAATCAGACAGCAAACCTCAACCATTCTTTCTAACAACATCTCTCACAGCAGTCCCTTTTCCATTTCTACCACCACTCTACTCATTTACACCCTTATCAACTCACAGGATTCCTGCAGCAGCCTAATTAATCTCACAGCCTACTAATGATTGCCATGCTTCCAGATTTTCCAATTCGTCCTGCACATTTCCTTCAATTTTATCTTCCTGAAACACCTGTTTGATCACTCCTCTTCCCCTGATAAATTTCTCAGCCTGACATTTAAAGCCCTCCACAATCTGGTCCCAGCCTGGCTTCTGCACTCCATCCTGGGCACCGGCCAGCATAGGCCTCAGCTGGCTGGCTGTTGGGTTCTCTGTGCTCCCAGCTGTGCAGCCCCAACTCTAAGGGGAGACTCTCCAGTGCATAGCTCCTCTGCCCTGAGACTCACTCTGATCAAGCCTGCTGTTTGGACCTGTCCTGACCATGCCAGCTGGCAAGTGTCACCCAAGGGTGATGAGATCTGTGCTCCTTGGCACTCAGCAGCCATATGGATGGAGTTAGTCTTGACAGTGTGCATCGTCTTGTCTCATATTCACACAGGAACTGAGTTTCTCATCTTTGCTGTAAGTGCTGCTGTTCAGGAATATAGTACCTGCTGCTGACCGAAGTTACCTTGATGGAAAGGCTGCTTTCAGTGCATGGGCTTTGGCTATGCTGAATGGCCTAGAGGAGGAGGCAGTCCATAACCTGAGGGTGAGGCCACTAGACATTTCCCTAGGTATCACTGAGATCTCAAACAGGACCAGCTGCTTCCCCTGGACTAGGTTGGGGCAGACCTCTTCAAGCAGAGCCAGGTTATGGCAGAAGGACTTTTGGTAGTGACCAGAGTTAGACCACCTCCATTCACCTGGGGGTGGGTTGCACAACACAGTGTGCTTTTTGGGCCCCAGTGCCAAGACCAAAGTGATTGGGCTGCCAGCAGCTTTCTGCAAGTCTACAGGATGGGTAGCCGTCAGTCTGAACTAGCTCTCAATCAACTGTACTGTCACTGTAATTCTGTTGCCATGTTGACTGAAGTGCACTGACCTAGGATGGTGTAGACGGGAGGGTTGTGGATTCCAAAGTGGGTGGTATGCCTGAAAGCATTAATAAGAGGCTCTCTGCAGCAGGATAGCATGGCACAGGTCACCAAGGAGGGCAGTGACCCTGAAAGAAGTGTTTCTCAGCAGCTCACAGTCCTGCACTGGCTAGTCCCCAATTCTGGACAGTACTGACTTTGTGTCCCAAAGGCTTTTCTAGTGTATCAGGGCAACATTGCCTCCATCCTTTCCCACTCCTAAACCAGAAGGAAAAAATAACAACACTGCATCAGACTGCTTTCATGAACTGCATCCCACAGGAAGAAGGTCAGAAGGTGGTGGTCTGCCCTGCGGAAGGCCAAACTTTTTAGGAGCAGCCAGCAGGCATGGTTAGCACCTGGCATTCAGTGGGTCAGGCAGCTCTATGCTGCTTTTGGTCTAGAATATGGGCACCATCTTACTGAGCTCCAACTGCAAAGAAAGATTGCTGTGTCTCTAGGGGAAAGAAAGCTGCTGCAGGGAGCCTGGACTGTCTCGTGAGAGACCTGCAGAAGCTGGCAGCCCCAGAACCTGCTGGCTTGATGTGTTACACACACACAGCTTCCTTTTCAAGGTAACTGGCGAACTCTAAAACTAAGCTCCATGTGACACTGCCTCCAGTTCACTGTTCCATATGAGTTCTTTAGACTTCCCTTCTTTAGTGTTGTCTTGAAAATTCTTAGAGTTAAGGAGTTAACATAATAGGCTCCACTCAGACCAAGTGGCTTGGATCCTATCTGGGGACAAATTGATGTTCTACGACATGGTCTGTTCATACACTAGACATGATGTGTGCTGTAGCCAGAGAAATTATCTTTCCTTTAAACTGCTTGCTGCACCTGAGTAAGTCTCCTGTCTCTACTCACATCTCCACTCCCCTGGTATATTTCCTTCCCATTCACCTATCCCAAATTTCTGTTAGTGAGCACTCTGCATGTGTCACTGATATCCCCTCGTTTTGCTTTGTATTTCAGGCTAGCCTTGAACATACTATGTATCCCAGAACTCAGTGATCCTCCTGCCTCATCTCCCAAGTGCTGGGATGACAGGTGTGCCCTACCACACTTGCCTGGCATCCCCTCAGACCCAGTCCTGGCAGGCACAGTGGATGGACACTGCTAGAACAAATACCCAAGCAAACCTTTGGGTCTCCTACAGCAGCTTGTGAGACTGCAGTTCTGTGAGGTGCTCAGTAAATGCTGAAATAACTCAATAAAGTAAACAAGGGTCATTTGAAAAGCAGCCCTCTGCTTTCCATTGGCTGGAATTTGTGATGAATGTGGCTTCCATGAATTTACCAAGTTCTCTATGGCTGGTGGATAGATGGTAGCAGAGAAGAAGCAAGGAGCTGGTGGCTGAATCTAATCTGGTAGAAAGGAAGATCAGGGAAGGCCAAATAGCTCAGCAGATTAAAGCACCTGCAAAGCAGGCACAGGGACCCGGGTTCGATTCCCAGGCCTGCCATGCCAGCCCCACCCCTGGGTTGCACTGAGATGGCAATTGAGACGGTGTGGTGGTGCTTGCCTGTAATCCCAGCTCTTGGGAGGCTGTAAACAGGTGGATCACTACCAGTCCAATCTAGTAGTGAGCCCCTGACCACCGTGTAGTCCCCACATACACAAAAAAAAGAAAAGAAGACCAAAGGGCTCCTTGTAAGCTCCATACCCTCCCCACTAGGCTTTCTGAAAACTGATTCAAAGTTCTAGTACTTAGGGGCCCAGCAGGATGGCTCAGTGGTCTAAAGCGCCTGCTTGGGAAAGGTTGAGTGGCTTCAGGGACCACGGTTCGATCTCCTCCGGCACCACATGCTGTGCCAGCCCTGCCCTCAGGGTGGGCTGAGCCGGCCATAAACATGAGTGAATAAACAAAGGTTCTGAAACAATAAAATAAATAAATTTTTTAAAAAAGTTCTAGTACTTTGGCAGGAGACTGAGGCAGGAGAGCCACAACTTCAAGTCCCACCAGGGCAACTTAGCAAGGTCTTGTCTCAAAATACTTTTTAAAAAGGACAGGGATGTAGGTCAGTGCAAGGCCTCAAGTCAAGCCATACTATTGTGGAGAGAGGAAGGAGGAAAAAAACAAAAGGGACCAGTGAGAAGGAAGGAATGGAGGATGGGAGAAAAGGGAGGGATAGGGGAGGGAAGGACAAACGAAAGATTAACTCAGGAGAGGGTCTCTGAGTAGCAGCTGGGAAGAAAAGCTGGGCCCTCTCACCTACCTGATCAGGATGCAAAACCCACTGCCTCTGGCCTTGCTAAGCTGCACTGGGGTGCACACATGGGAAGTTACAGCACTTCCTGCCTCCTACAGGGACTGTCCCTATCACCCTGCATCAGTCCCATGAAGCAGACATATATTGGTATGGCCAGTTTTGGAGAATCTAATCTGCCATAATGTACAGTGCCAAAGTATTAATATGCTTAGACTCATTGGTCCCAGAAAAATTATTCAGGAAATTATTCAACTGAAGAGGGAAGTTATGCCTGAAGGTGTTTGTTATGTGCATTTATAGCTGTTATGTGCATTATTAGCTGCCCATCCAGCTAATAAACACTGACTGAAACATTTTGCTAGAGGTTAGGAATACAAAAAAGACAAGATAGACTTATTTCCTGCAGACTGTTTCCAATGTATAACTACTATCAACAAAACCTATATTAATGTCCAGTGTACAATGGCTTAAATTATATGTTGGGATCCATTGGTCTTTCTCTGAATGGTACCTGGGGAGACATGGCAGCAGGAATGAGAAAGATAACAAGGAGACAAAAGCTGGGCTAGGCTAGGTGGCCACTGGTCTGCCTCGTAAGCAAGACACACAACCGCACAACAAAAGGTCTTTCATACTTTTGCAAAGTTAGTAACATGTAACACAAAGTTATCTAGTGATTAATAGTTGACCTTGGGCCCGGCGGGATGGCTCAGTGGTCTAGAGCGCCTCCTTGGGAGGGCTTAGGCGGCTGCAGGGACCATGGTTCGATCCCCGGCACCACATGCTGCGCCAGCCTTGTCCTCGGGGCGGGCTGAGCCGGCCATAAAAATGAGTGAATAAACAAATAAAGGTTCTGAAACAAGAAAAAAATAAATAAATAAAATAAAAAATTTAAAAAAAAAAATAGTTGACCTTAACTATACAGGATGTTCATCTCAGGACTGAGGTAGCTTGTTTGCTTTAAGCACTGAGGCCTCATCCCACCTACATACATTTGGTCAATTTCCCAACTTCCTAGACTTCCAACAGTTAGAGCTCCACAATTGCAAGGTACAAGGTTGAGATGCTGTAATGAGATTCTAGTAGATTTTGTCCGGACCTTTCTTTAAAATTCTGACCATTTGGAAAAGACTGTATAGGTTGAGGGGGAAATGCTGAGTAGAAGAGAAAACAAATCAAAGTTATGGGTCCACTATGACCACAAGTATGTAACAGTATGCATGCTGACACTTGTTGGAGTGGGAAATGGGAGATGGTCTTTCTGTTTTTAATTTTTTGAAGTACCTTTCAATGTTATATATATTTTAATGTAAAGATTGAAGGGAAGGAGTATAAATAAAAATTTTATACCTCAAAGGAGGAGAAAGCTCTGCAAAGTGAGAAATTGGTGGGTGATATTCCTTTAGAAGTTTTGGATGTCTGTAATCCCACCACTCTGGCAGAGGCACAAGGATCACAAGAGTTTGAGCCCCACAGGAGGAATTTAGCAATTTATGAAATCCTGACTCAAAATAAAAAATAAGGGCCGGCAAGATAGCTCAGTGAACTAAGCACCTGCTTTGACAAGCACAGGGACCAGGTTTCAGTCCCCAGTCCCGCATGCTGTGGTAGTGTGCACCTGTGATCCCAGCACTTGAGAGACTAAAAAAACAGGAAGGATCATTACAAGTCTGTGTAGTGAGACCCTGTAGACTTGTACTAAGTACATAAAAATAAATAAATAACACAAAAATTAAAAAAAAAATTTAAGCTCTGTTGGGATCTGCATTCAACTCATTGAAAGATTTGTTTTCAGGTGCATCTCATTTTTTGTTTTTCACTGATATTTGGGTGCATTCTTTTATAAATGAGGAGATTTCAACATGGGAATTGAGCACATTTTTGCTTTGTTTTTTGTCTTTTAGGTTTTTTGTTTTTTAAAACTAGTTGGTAAAGAAAAAAAAACACTCCATTGTTATGGTTTAGTGAACTTACTGTGCTTTGTAGGGAATGGAGTTAAACCTGATGCTTTGAAATGTTTCCCCAAGATTAAATATGATTTTCAGGTATTATTTTTATATTTATTTTTTATTTTTTACTTTTTTGCAAGACCAGGTTTGAACTCATGACTTTGCACTTGCAAGACAGGCACTTGTGCCATGGAGCTATCTCCCCAGCTGTATTTTTATTTTGGTACAGCTAAACATTGTTTTTCATAGCTCCTGATATTTTCATAAAAATCAAAATAAATTCCTGCAACCACCATCAAAGGAAAGTGAGCTTGAGTGGTGGCAAACACTTCCATGTAAGTCCTGCTGGCCAGCACTTCATTACATAGCTGCACACATAGCTGCAAGGGAGTCTGGACAGGGCTGTGTCTAGGTAGTAATCCCAACACAGTAGGAGAGAGATGGGTATTAGACAAACCACTTGCCCCTAGAGGAGAGGTTCTATTGTATCACAAAGCCTGAGCTGGGCCTGACTCCAGGAACACTAATTGCTATGGATGTAGGCTCATCAGTCTCCTTTCAAGCACTTCCTTAACTGGCTGTCTCCTTTCCATGGGGACAGGAAATAGGAAAATCTAGCATTTCTTTGCTCCTGAAATCATAATGCTTTAGGAAAAAACACTAGAGAACAGGCAGTTGGACTCTCATTATACAGAAGACTCCAGAAGCCCAGGAGGCCCTGAAGCCCCTGAGCTCTGCTGACATCACCTTAGTGCTGACACCAGAGGCATCTCTGTCAGGAGCTGGCCTGTTCTCCTTTTTTCCCCACCAGGCCATCTCCATGGTGCTGGCTTGCCAGGCTCATGGAACACTCCAGGATTTCCCATTATCTAGTGGGATTAGACTGTTAAAAGTGGAGATGAGGCTGGCATGCTGTTCTCTTCCTTGAAGGGCAGTCAAGGGAGTCCTTACAGTGGCATAAGAAGGGACAGCTTAACCACGTGCTCCTAGGACGCCTCCAGGCTGGGCCAGCTGGGGTGGTTGGAGAGAGGGCTCCTGATGACACAGCCTGCCTCCATGGCCCTGGATGGAGGTGGTGGCTATGTGGCAGGTTGAAGGGGCAATGGGTTGTTGGAGCGAAAGCAGCAGCAAGGACAAATGAATGTGCTGCAGGAGCTGGGGGTGGGTAGGTGAGCTGTCAGATGGGTACACTTTTCTCCAGGGGCAGCAGACTGTAGGAGAAGCCAGGGCAGAGAAGGAGGAACTGGCAGACAGCAAGTGAGTAACATAGCCCACTCCTGAGCAGCCTCAGGCACTGTAGGGCCTCATGGGACCAACTCCACACCAGGTCACACAATAGGGCTTGGAGCAGGGCCCAGGCTCGTAAGGGGCCTCCCCAGAATGGGCCATGTGCCTGGCTTCTCAGCCACCTGCTCCTGGCTGGCATCCAGAGCCCTCTGCTGGCTCCACTTTGGGCCTTGCTGGCCTCCAAGGCTCCTGAGCAGTCCAACTTAGCAAGGTGAGCAGCTCCCTGCCCCCACTCTCCCGCTCTGTGCCCACACACCAAGATCTCTCAGGCAGCTCTCTACAGGGAAAGGTGCCTTTTTCTGACTCACCTAAGGAGTCTGACTCGTAGTGGCCCTGGCCAGAGAAGCTTCAGAGCAGCCATGGCCACACCGACATGGCGTCTTCTCTGCTTCTCTGCTGATATCCAGATTGCTGGCCCCACCCTTCCATGGCATGGGGAGTTGTGGGCAGATGAAACCAGTTGGTTTTCTTTAATTTTTATTAGCACAGTACATGTTTGCATGGAGTTGTACATGGACATAACATATCTTCTTTTTCATCCTCCCCCCATCTCTTCATCAGAGAAAGACCTATTATTTATCTTTTGCTTTTATACATTGGGTTTCTCACATAAGAGAAACCATGTTTAAACTTTTTTTTTTTTTTTTTTTGGCTGGCTCTGTCTGCCTGAAGGGCAGGTCTGGGAATTGAACTGCCATCCCCTGTACCTGATTGGAATTGCCAGTGCAAGCACTTAGACCACAGAGCTAACCTGCAAGTCCCCAAAACTTTTATATCTGATTTTTTTCATATAACATTATGGTGTCAAGGTGAATCCATTTTCCTACAAATGTCTTAAGGTTAGCCTTCTTTATAGCAAAGTAGTATTCCATTGTGTATAAATACCAGTTTCATTATCCACTCATCTGTTGATAGACATATAGGCTGCTTCTAAGATTGAGCTAAGAATTCTGCTGTTATAAATTGGGTATGAGCTGGGCGTGGTGGCACATGCCTGTAACCCTAGCACTCGGGAGGCTGAGGCAGGAGGATCAGTGCAAGTTCGAGACCAGCCTGGGCTACAAGCTTTATTCTTTTTTTTTTTTTTTTTTTTTTTTTTTTCTTTTTTCAGAACCTTTGTTTGTTTATTCACTCATATTTATGGCTGGCTCAGCCCGCCCCGAGGGCAGGGCTGGCGCAGCATGTGGTGCCGGGGATCGAACCGCGGTCCCTGAAGCCACCCAAGCCTTGCCATCCCACCAGGCCCCGTAGCTTTATTCTTTTATTTTATTTTATTTTATTTTTTTGGTGCCAAGGACCAAACCCAGGGCTTCCAGCTCGCTAGGTAAGCATTCTACCGCTGAGCCAAATCCCCAGCCCCTAGCCTGGGCTACAAAAGTGAGCTCAAGGCCAGCCTGAACTGTATAGTGAGACCCTGTCTCAAAAAGACAAATAAATAAATAAATAAATAAATAAATAAAGTGGGTATGAATGCATCACTGTAATATGGTGTCTTTAACTCTTATCAGTGAGATAATGTACCTACCAGAATAGTGAGGCCAAGTAAAATTTCTAGTTTTAGTTTCTGAATCTACATATTGATTTCCATGCTAGTTTTACATTCCCACTCACAATCATGTGGACAGTTCCTTTCCTGGCAGCCTCACCAAATGAGTTTTATCCCCCATAGTGGGCTCAAGAGCTGCTCTTAAGATTGCAGGTCTCAGGTCAACCAGACAGCTCAGTGGACTAAAGCACCTGCTTAGGCAGAGCACAGTGGCTGGAGTTCAGTCCTCGGTGTGCCATGCCAGCCCTGTTCTCGGGATACACTAGTGAGACCCTATAGACCCTTTCCTAAATACATTAAAAAAAATTTTTTTTTGCAGGTCTCTTCATCTTGAACTCTTGGCCCATTATTCATTTTTGTTTTGAGAGAGGGTCTCACTGTGTTGGCCAGGTTGTGCTTGAATTTGAGATCTTTCTGCTCCAGCCTCCCAGAATGCTGGATTAAAGCCATGTGCTGCTACAATTTTTGCACCATTTTTCAGGACTGCTTCTCTCTGTCCTGCCCCCATGTTGCCCACCTCAGCATTCCACAGAGTTGTTCAAGAGCCCGGAAAGAGGTGGGGATCAATGACCATGGCAGACAGAGTAATGGTGGTGGGGCAGGGAGTGAGGGGACAGGCCAGCACTTCTCGAGAGTGTCTGGAAAAGGAACTCCTGTTCCTGGTTTCCCCCTGGAGTGCACTGTGGAGCTGGAGGCCACTCCAACCTCTGCTGCCCAGGAGAGGGAGCCAGGAAGGCCCTACTGCACCTCTGCCTGATGGGGACCTCACCGAGCAGAAGGGACAGCGTGGTCTCCTTCCTTTCCCTGCCTCTGCATCTGCCTCTGCAGCTACTGGGCCCAGCCGCCATCACTTCCACTGATCATATTCTCTCCCCACATACATCTTTCCTCAGAAAATGAGATCAATAAATCTCAGCAGGGAGGTGGAGAAAACAGCAGGAACTAGAGGGGACATGGAGATACAGGTCACATTGTGTGGGTGGCAGACATGGCTGCCTGCACTACCATCAGACATCTCTGCCACTGACTCATGCCCAGGCTATCTCTGGCACTGACTCATACCCAGGGCTCCTGGTGTATGAGCAGCACATGTGTGTATGGATGTGGGTTGTGTGAGGGCATGGCTGTGTGCGGGATGCAATGTAAGTGGGTGCTGTGTGGAGCTGTTTGGCATATAGGCGTGTGGTATGCGCGATTTGTGGGGATAGCGTGTGGTTTCTGGGAGGTAGTAAGGTATGTGGCTTGGAGTAGGCATGGTGAGGTAGGCCCTGTTGTGCAGTTTGTGGGATGTGTGTGTGTGGGGGGGGTACTGGGTAGCCCGAGTCTTAAGAGATGGGAAAACTCCCCATTTGTACTACCTCTCTGAGGCTGCTGCAGAGGAGGTCTGGCTGGCTCTTGGAGTGTGCAGTGCAGCCCCTCTTACTGTGGAGCCAGCTGTGAACCTCATGGGAGCTGCAGGCTGGCGTGCCTCTTTGCTGACCTGCCCCCCCCTACCCCATCGCTTGTGCTTTCCCACAAAAGCGCAGGCCCAAGCCAGCTGTGCACAGAAGCAGCCCTGATTCACACCTTCATGGGTGTGTCCACCTCCACTTGGGCAGCCAACATTTCCCCAGGTCACTGTCATCCTTGCAGACTAGTTTCTACTGTTTCCACTGTCTTCCAGTTCTACTGTCACCTCTGATCGCCTCGGCACACTGCCTCTTTTTGAAGCCTTGAGATTTAAGTCATAAATATTGCCCTTACTTTGTTCCATTCTGAGCCATTCTGTGAGCAAATGTGTTTTCTAACAACTTCTGAAATAGCCATAACAGCAGACAGGGTTCCTGTTTCCCTTGCTTCCTTTTTGTTCCTTACTGTCTAATGTGGGTTCCTGTTTGTCTTGGTGGTGACCACAGAACTCAAGACCTCTCTAGTGCTAAGTACTTGTACCCGAGCTGTGCCCTCAGCCCCGAAGCAGGGTTATACACAGCCAATGCTGATCGTTTCTTGAACTACTTTGGTGACATGGTGGAGCCTGGAGAGACCCTCTGAGTTGAGGGGGATGCTCTGGAGTGCCCAGCCCACAGCTCACAACTCTGTAGCTGCCTGCCTCCCTGCACAGGTCCAGGTTCAGAGCCATCAGGTCATCAACTGCAGTAATGAGAACCAGAGTCTTTTTTAATTCTTTAAGAAAAACAGTGGCTAGGGAGACAGTTCAGTAGCATAAATGCCTGGCAAGAGCAAGGTCCCAAGTTTGGTCATTGATAACACACACACACACACACACAATATAACCTGACTTGTATCTTTATATAATTTTGTTTCTTTCTTCCTCCTCACTCCCTTTATATGAATTCTTTCCTATACCTGTGCTTAAAAAAATACATGTGTGTGTGTGTGTGTGTGTGTGTGCATGCCAAGCAGGGTGGGACACACCTGGAATCCCAGCATTCAGAAGGCTGAGGCAGGAGGAATGCCATTTTTTTCCTTGTATTTAGAACACAGTCTAACAGGGTCTACAGGTCTCACTACATAGATCAGACTTCTAGTGAATCTCCTGTTTTCAGTCTCCCAAGTGCTGAGATTACAGGATTGTGCCACCACACCCAGTTTAACAGTGGAAGCTTCAAGAACTCAAAATCAAAGCACTAGCAGCACTCGCTTGTTTTTTCGTTTGTTTTCTGGAACTAAGGATTGAACTCAGGCCCTTGCATTTGCCAGACAAGCGCTTATTCTACTGAGCTATCTCCCCAGCCCCTTACACTCACTTGTGAGGGAGAATCTGTCCCATGCTTCTCTCCTGGCTGCCTGTAACTTTGGGGAATCTGTGGCTCCTGGACTGGCAGCTATGCCCCTCAAACTCTGCCTGCACATGTAAATGTCCAAGTTACACCTTTTATATGGATATCAGTCATACTGGTTTAGGGCTCATCCCTATGACTAACTTCACTACCTCTGTAGAGGCCCTATTTCCAAAAAAGATCATGTTCTGGGGTACTTAGGTATCTTTTTTTGTTTGTTTTTAGGTAGGGAATATTGCTCAGCCCATAACACCAGTGAATATGTAGGCCTGGCCCTGACATGCACTGACCAGGTCAGTGCTGCATGGTAACAGGTCCGAGCAGCATGTAAACAGCCAGCCCAGGCAGTGTGACTGCACTGCACCTCTGCATGGAGCAGTAACAGCTAACTTCTGAGCACCCACAACCCACACCTGGGTCTGGTATCTCAGCAGTGTGTCAACGCATGCACACAGCTTGGCTAGACACATTTGCCAGGTGTGGAAGGACAGTTCATTATGTGGCAGGTCAGCCTTTGCTCTGCAGGCAAAGATGAGCTACCACCAATCACATCTGAAGGTTCTCAGGAGACATGGGGGCGCAGTAGCCTTGAGCTTTGTCCCTGTGCCAGTGAGCCTGGACCACACACTCTACTGGGGTAATCCCAGCAAGAATCCACTCAGAACCTAAGCCTAAAACACACCTGCATTTCACATGGCCATCTGTAGTGTTCCTAGAGTCTGTTTTTGCATTGCTAACTTCAAAAACTCAATTAATTATTTCAGACACCATGATTACATGGACATGGTGATTAATCTGATAATCCTTTCTATGAAATTACCTCTGAAATGCTAACTTTTGATCTTTTCAAATTCACTGTGCAAATTACTCTAAAGATTATCATCTTTTGGCTCTGTAAATCTTTATAGCATCCTCCCCCACAAAAAGCAATAAACACTGTCCTGAATTTTATCAGGTAGGTCAATCAGGAAAGCGGTGGGTGATAGTAAATTTCAGATGACTCTGTGGCAAGTAGTGCTTGGGCTGATGCAGTTGTGAGAATCTGCTGTTGCTGGTAAGATACTGGGGATCGTTGCTGCCTTGTGAAGCAGAGGGGCACATGGAACCCCTAGGTGCTAATGTGAGGAACCCTGTGTGAGACAAGTCAGCCTAGCTCTAAAAGGAAGGCTTTCTTCCTCGAATCTCCACCAGTAGCAGGGTTGGGCCTCTCCCAGCATACCCCACTTGGCTCAGAGCCTAGAGACCTGCTTCCCTGAACCAACATCTCATAGTCTCCTAAAGTCCTTGGCATGGGCAAGAGAGCACACCTGACAGGGAATTGGATCATAGGCTGCCTTCATAGATAGGGTCACCTAGAAGAATTCATAAAGCCTAGCCCCAGTTACCAAGCCTGGAAGATGTAGCAGTAGCCTCCTGCATTCTTTTTGCAAAAGCTAGTGTCTTTATTTTTGAGTAACCCAGCACATTCTTGTGACATCACAGGAGCATGTTACAGGCAAATGCAAAGTGGCAGCACAGATCTATGTATTTGGAAACCAGGGAAAGGACAGACTACTGAGCTGTGTCCCCACACATCCACAGGCAGTGTATACTGAGCACCTACTGTGTACCAGCCTCTGGGGAGTACAGAACACAGGAACAAGGCAGATATGCCTCCGGTATTCATGCCCTTCCACTCTGACAGTCAATGAACAAGATGCACATGAAGTGAAAAGGGAAGGAACAGTGCTGACATGTGTGAGGTTATACAATTTAAAATCAAAGCATCAAGGAAGGCTGGGTGGCCTCCGTGACATTCTTGGCCTGGTGGACTGGGAAGCCTATTCAAGGTAGGAGATACCAGTGCCAAGGCCCAAGCCTGTTATTAGGCCTGGGTCCCTGGAGCTGTCCTACCACTGTGGCTGTCTCTTGCTAAATTGCCATATCAATTTTCTGGGGAAAAAAACAGCTAGACATGATTTGGGGAGCCTCTGAGAGCTCTGGCATCTGCTTTCTGCTCCCTGGGTGGATGGCTATATGTCTAGTAAAACCTCAGTCACAGTGGTACCTCTTGTTCCTGTGCCCACCTCAACCTCAGGTTCCTGAGCCAATTCTCAGGGTACACTGCCTGAGCTGCTTTCCAGACCTTTCATCCCCGAGGAAAGCAAGGCCTTCTGGGTTGCCATGGAAACAGCATTCTTTCCTCCTCCCTGCTCTGTTTACCTTGATCTGGCACTGCAGCAGAAATCAGCCTGTCAAAGAAGGAAAGGGGGAGGGCAGTGAGCAAGAGGGAGGAGACCTGCCCCAAACCAGTTCATTCTGTCATTCTGGTTCTGGTTCTGTGTAACCACTACCCTCCCATCCCTGGGCACTATTACTGTGCCTAGTGGGGCTGTGGAAGGAGCAGCAGAAGTGAGGGGGAACCTAAGTCAGAGCATTTAGTGGAGCAGGTCCTAGCCTGTGTGCCCTAAGTGACTGCAGTGGGTCTGAGATCCTGCAGCAAGGGTAGGACAGCGCTGGGGTGCCTTCAGGGTGTCATCCCCAGGGCACTGGACAGCTGCTGTAATCTGCAGGTGCCAGGACACAAGCCCTGCGCGGGTCAGGGTGAGGAAGTAAAAGCTCCCCCTGGCCCACTGGCACTCTCCATGTTTGCACTGCTGCTGTGTCCTGTGAAAGTCTGCAAGATCTTTCTGTGCAGGCTTTGCTTAAAGCTTCCCACAGTGCTTAAGCTGTAAGCTGTCTGCAGGCTGTACACTGCCCTCTGTCCTCGCTCCCCATGGCTCTTCCCTGCCCCCAACTCCCCTGCAGTCCCCTTGGAAGGCACCAGAAGCCAGGTGTTGTTTGGGAAATGGGTGCAGCATTCTCACCACTCCAATGCCCTTCCCCACTAGCTCAGTTCTTACTTGAGGTCTATCTTTTTTTCTTTTTGGCAGGACTGGGGTTCAAACTGACGACCTTGCACTTGCCAGGCAGGCACTTGTGCCACAGAGCTATCTCCCCAGCCCCTACTTGAGGTCTATCTTAAAAGCTCCTGGTTACTCTCTTCTCACTCAGTTGCTGAGTCTGACCACTCCTCTTCACCAATGAAACTCCTTGAAGGCAGGGCCACATCCTACATCCCCTTCCCACATCCCAGGTGCAGCACTGTAGAGTTCCTAGGTGCTTAGGAGTACAGGGTCACCACCCACTAGAGGGTGGCAGAGAAGCCATACAGGACATATCTTGATAACATCTGAGCTGGAGTACTGGGCGACCTTGCTATACACTGAAAACCAGGGATGTGATCAGAGGTCAGCTGTGGTGCTTTGGGGACCCAGTGCCTGCTTCCACCATAGCCCTCCCACCTAGCCCAGGGCTTCCCTACACACCCAACTCACCCTGCATCAACTCCAAATCTGCTTTTAAGGATCCTGGGCTAGGCTAGCCAAACAGGTGCAGGGGGATGAGAGTTTCTTCAAATGAGAGCTCACAGGAATATTGGCGGGCTCCTTCCTCCAGCCTCTCAGGGTTTGGAAACTCCCGTGGCAAAGCACTTACCTTGGTTAGCCTTGGCCTGCCAACCCGTGAAAGGGGGCTAAGATCTCCAGGCTTAGGTTCCAGTACAGGTTTGCTGAGGAAAAACTACAGGTAAAAACAGTGGTCTGCATGGCAGGCTGACAGAACAGATAAATAGCAGAACTCTAGTCCTGGGTCCCTAGTGTGCAGGCAGCTCTGAGCAGCCTTCATGCTGGGATTCTTGAGACCTGAGCTTTGTGAGCTGTGCAGAGTGAGTGTGGGGAGATGCTGACACCTGAGCCACAGCTGAGCATGGCTATCTCAGGGAGAGAGGTTCTGGCACTAAGAGCCCAGATGTTCCAGGTACCTGGATGGCCTGGCTATACTTCTGAGGTTTGAAGTAAGTGCTCCCTTAGAGGGCTTGGGGAAATCTGGGGTACATCCTTGCATTTTCTTTTTTTTTCTTTTTTTTTTTTTTTTTTTTTTTTTTTTTTTTTTTTTTTTTTTTGTCTTTTTGAGACAGGGTCTCGCTATGCAGTTCAGGCTGGCCTTGAGCTCACTTTTGTAGCCCAGGCTGGTCTCGAACTCACACCAGTCCTCCTGCCTCAGCCTCCCTAGTGCTGGGATTACAGGTGTGAGCCACCACGCCCGGCTTTTGTTCTTTTTTTTTTTGTCTTTTTGAGACAGGGTCTGGCTCTGCAGTTCAGGCTGGCCTTGAGCTCACTTTTGTAGCCCAGGCTTATCCTTGCATTTTCTGAGCACCAGATGCTAGACAGGTTTAGGTGGAAGGTTCAAAAAGGATAAAGTAACCAGTCTGTCCCCTCTGAGGACCACTGCTGGCAGCTCTCTTCTTGTGGCCACTGGCAGTACTGTTCTAAACTTTCTGGCCTGGTGTAGGCACAGAACGTGGCCCAAGCTCCTGGGTGTCTCTGGCATTTTCCCCACACTACTGACCTTCCTTCCTGTGGGAACTTCTGAGCTCCTGCAAAGGAACTGAGAAGCAGCTTCCTTGGCAGAGCTGGGCCTGTGAAGGCTGAGCTGACCTGAGAGGTCTGCTTGTTGTACACATAGGAACCTTTCCTTCCCACCAGGCTGTGGAATATGTGAAATAAAAACTTCCTAAAAAAGTGTTCTTCCTTGGGCCTGCAAAATGGTTTAGCAGTCTAAAGCACCTGCTTAGGAAAACTTAGGCAGCTGCAGGGATGGTGGTTAGATCCCCAGCACCACATGCTGTGTCAGCCCCACCCCTGGGCAGGCTGAGCCGGCCATTATATATAAAATTTAAAAATGTTCTTCCTTGATGTTACAAATGGAAAGGCTGGAATAAGCTTTGGGCAACGGGATAAAACAACACTTAAAACTTGATAGATGTTTGGTTGTTTTTAAAGCTCCTCTTCGCTTCTATTTTTTCCTACCACTAGTTTCCAGGACTCAAAGATTCCCCAATACAAGCCAGACTGCTTGAGGACCTTCACTAATACTCTC
This sequence comes from Myocastor coypus, assembly GCA_004027025.1. Classification (NCBI taxonomy): domain Eukaryota; kingdom Metazoa; phylum Chordata; class Mammalia; order Rodentia; family Myocastoridae; genus Myocastor; species Myocastor coypus. Next base: position 23,363 of record PVJA010011077.1, on the reverse strand, counting down.
CAAATAGACTCTAAATCACCCAAACCTTCATAGACTTAAAAGGACAGAAAATCTGCTTTATGGTGCTAAGATGAACTTGGGGCCTCAACCATATTAGGCGAGGGCTCTAATACAAATTTTCCAGCCCTAGGACGGGATTATTATGGACTACGCTAAGAGTGAACCTCTGCTCTCCTGAGTGAATCCTGTAGCTCCTCTAACTCTTCAGCAAAGTGTAAATAAGCCCATCCAAATTTGCCCAGCAGTGAGTGTGGCCTGCCCTACAGCTGCTCCCTTGCTGATGTCCTTATGGAAAAAAGGTCCATGTATCCCCAAGTTCCAGATGTTGATCAGACAGAACCCACAGTGGGGAGGGGAGGAAGGCAGATGCCTCACAATATCATGGAGAAATGCTGCCTTGGGGCAGCAGTGAAGGGGGTGGCACCAAGGCTTATGTCACACAGGAAAGCTCGCGTACACAGAAATTAGACAAGCAAGGTGGCCTTGAGCCAAATAGATTTGAGTAAGATTTATTGATCAGATTGTTTTAGAAAACCAACAGCAAAACACTGACAAGGTACATAAATACAGATTGGACATTTCAGAATAAATTCACTATATTTCCTACTTGCTTGTAGGAAACCAAGGAAGGTGGAAAAGCTGTCCTGATCATATGGCATGCACACCAGACTGCAAAAGGACTTCCACACTATTGAACAGGACTGTGGCAAATAGCTTTAAAGTAAGGCAAGCATTGTGTGTGGCCTTAGCATACCCTGCAGAAAGCGAAGTCTGGGCTCACCCCTCAGAGACAAGATGTGGAGAGAGTCCCCTCTCTCAGGCTTGGTTCTCCCAGCAGCTTGCCACCATAGGTGCTATTACAGGGAGGTCTCTGTGTTTCCCTGTACACCTCTGTGCATGGTAGTGGTCTTAGAGAGAGTCAGTGTGTTTTCTGATGCCTCCTTTATATTCTAGACGTGTAATCAGGAAAACAGCAGTCACTACAGCTTGGTGAAATTGGCTTTCTCCCTGAAAACTGCCTCTGACTCACCCTGTACACTGACTAAGCAGGGCCAATAAAGAACTTTTCACAAGTTTTTAAAAAATTAAAAACATTGAATTTACACCAAGAAGATGGTATCACTTTTGAAGCATGACTTAGAACTTCTGTCCATAACACCAGACAAAGAAAGGTCGCTCTCCGCCAAGCCTCATGACCTCAGAAGGGAAATGCTGCCGCTGCGCATGGTCTGGTGTTGGCACATCAAGGCTGCAGAGCTCTCAGGAGCCTTCCCCAGGCCCTGCCAACATTCTGAGAGTTCCAAGGCATTCAGGGAACCAACACAATTTAAACTTATGGTCACTACTTTTTGGAACTTATGGTCATAAGGTCATAAGCCATCATCTACCCTGGAGTTCAAAGCCAGAAAAATGAAAGGAAAATGGCTTTTTTATGCTACATCAGATTGCTGGCAATAGACTGCCACTCTAAACATCTACAAGAACGCATAAAAACTGTTTTTTAGGGTATACAGACTGACACAGTCAGAGAGAGTAATCCAAGCTTTCCTATATGTCAGGCTGTATGATGGAGAAGGTATCACCAAAGGAAGAAACAAATCAGCAAGGATTTGTCAAGAGCCAAAGAAATGTGTTGAAATGATGAAATCCTGTGGCTTTCATATACAGCTTGTGCTTCCCACAGGTGCTACGAGTTCTGTGGTAATGTAGGTAAGTCAGCCTAGAACTTGGCAGGAGATGGTGCCCAAGAGTGACACCTAAACTCAGGGCCACCAACTATGGCTCCTCACAGTAGTGCCAATAATCATCACATGGACCAAGTACAGCAACATGGGTTGCATATATGTTTGTGATTGCTAGCCCCTCTGTGATGTTTCCTGTCCTAATGCCTCATCCCACCCACTGAAAAGGAAGTGACCATGGGAACAGAACTGAGTGGAAAAAGAGATGTGAGTCAACTCACTTTCATAGAAAATTAGAAACACTGATTATCTACAGATTTCAGTTATCTGAGCTTTACTCTTGCTACTCTGGGTACCCAAAGGTCACCATACGTTTTGCTTAGAAGGTTAATACGCTTATTTTTATACGTTAAAATCTTACTATGCAATGGATATGACCAGCATAGAGTGAATTTGTTCTTTGTGTTATTGCAGCCCTGAAAAAAAAGAAGATTCTGCCAGTGAAAAGGATTTTATTTGGAGAATAAAATATTTCCTGGAGAATAATTAAAATCTCAATCTAGTCTATATCAGTTTGCAATATGCTCAGGGCCAAATACTTTTTTTTTTTTTTTTTTTTTTTTGTCTTTTTGAGACAGGGTCTCGCTATGCAGTTGAGGCTGGCCTTGAGCTCACTTTGGTAGCCCAGGCTAGTCTCGAACTCACACTGATTCTCCTGCCTCAGCCTCCCGAGTGCTGGGATTACAGGCGTGTGCCACCACGCCCGGGTTAGGGCCAAATACTTTATAAAATGAGGAAAGCATCATTTTCATCATTTAATAAGGCAGTACAGTACAGACCCAGATAAGTTAGTGTATATGTGACAGAACTGATAGCACTAAATATTAGGTTTTAATTCTCCATTTAAGAAATGCCTTACAAGTGGACTTCCTTGTTACTGAGCAGGACATATACACAGGACATAGTACAAAGGTAATTAGAGAAAAATCTCAATTCTAACAAACCTAAGGAACAGTAAGTCTCTATGAACTGGAGTTAAAAAAACATAGACTTGAGAATCCAGCTTTATCAAGAGCCAAGTGATCGCATTAACTGTCATAATTTAATTCTAAAGTAGTGAGCTGGCTTCTTCAAGATATAAAAAAAGCTAGCTGCTTTACAGTCACATCCCCTACATACTCTGTATATAACCATAGGTATTTTTATATATTGCACTTCAATTTCCAGGACTGCAGGAAAAGGGAAGCTCTGCGGAGAAGCAGAAAAGCAGCAGGCATAACCTTTCCCAAACCAAGTAACAGCATAACTTGCTTCCAAGTGCTGGCTAGGGATACAGTAAAGTGCCCGGAGTTATCAAGTCCAGCCACCGTCATTTAACTACTTAGACACACTCTCATTTGGTACTGAAAACATACATATGAGGGACTCTACCATATTCCCCAGCTGGTTGTACTACATCATTTTCTAGTGTTATAAGAAGACACAGTAGACCAAGAACATGTTCGTTTCTGAAAATCTCACAAACAAGGGCTTCAATGCCAGGTCTCCAACATCTACCTCGAAGAAGACTGTACTTAGAAGCATTTTTTAAAAAAATGCCAGCAAGCATGGACTGACTCAAACTCCTGTCTCCAGCTTTCTGTGCAGCACAAAGACCTGCTTGTATTCCAAGGACCCCAAGCAGCCTAAGTGTAGAGACTGAGCATTCAGTCTTTGGTCCCTTGTGTATTACAATGGCAAAAATACTTTTTGGGGCTGCTCTGACTGACTTCCCTAGCAGATGGTGGCAAAAGGTTAAATGCCACAAGACTGGGAATGGCAAGCTATCGGGGAAGCTGGGGACTACTCTTTTTCCTGTGTCTCCCTCACACTTCTTACCTCTAAGAACCCAAAGTCACAGACTGAGTTCTTACAAGGTTTTGCAGAATACATGCTCTATGAACTCAATCAAACACGAATGAGACAGAGTAAGGCTTAGAATTAGAAGTTAGGAATCCAAGTCTAGAAAACTATGGTTTCTCTCTTTCCCAGAATTGAACATCAGATGGTAACTTTTTAGCCATAATTCAAAAGTATTTTAAATCTGCATATCAGCTATGGGATAAAACAAGAATTTTAAAAGCTGGGTGGAAAAGAGGCACTTAAAGGAAAAATATGTCTGAAATCTCCTGTGTCGGTGTCCTGTAATGAGGGGACTGTGGGAGCCCTGTGCCCCTTCAGCACCTTGAGAACACCTGTGTGCCCATAGGCTCATGGAGCAGCCTGCTCACCTCCTCTAGCCGCAAGATGGCATGATGGCAAAGCAAGTAAAACCACAGGTCTTTCTGAGAATTAACAAAACAAAACAGAACTAAAGTTTCACACACACACACACACACACACACACACACACACAAATATGATATTCTTTCCTTGTGCTAGCTTTAAAATGATATTTGGTTCATGAGGAAGGACAACCTGTGGGTTTTCTCTCAAGCCCTTTTATCCTATTACTAGACAAGAACAGCACCTTGCACAATGAATCAGACGACAAAACAGGCAACAAGCTAAAGAGTAATCATGGGCCTCAGAAAATGGCAGGGACATGGTCTAGAGATTAAGATAGGAACAAATTCTGAGAAGGAAATGGCCAATGTGACAGTCAAAGTAGAAGCCAAGTTAGCAAGTCCAAAGGGCACAGATGCTCGCCATCCTGCTCTCCCACTATGGCCTTCACACTGCATGTTTAGGGTCTATAATTCCCTATGAAGAATTCAAAGAGATATTTAAAACCTCAATAAGCATCAGAAAATTTCACAACTGCCCAAAAGAACTCTGACAATCACAAAGTTTTTCAATTAAAACTTTTTTGACAATTTTCAGCTTCTCAATTTAAGAATAACACAAAGACTGTAACACACACATGTCTTTTGAGATGTTAACTCTGTCCACTGCTGGTAGTATAAAGAGGAGAAAAGAAATCACTAACCAAGAGTTGCTGAGCTACCTCACTTTCCTTCAAAGCCAAACGGTAGGTTTAGGTACCTATGCAGCAAGATGCCAGTCATTGCTGCCATTAGAGCCCACTATTCAGACATGTTTTTAAAACACCAAATTAACATTCAGGTTTAAAGATAACCTGCAAGACTGTAAAGGTTAGTCTTTCATTCTATCCTCCAAACTACTTCTTGTAGCTGTTGCTGGATTTTTAAATTTTATCTCTGCTGATAATGACATTTTAATTTGTGTAGCACTGGCTGACGTGGTCAGTATGTTCAGAATTCCTTTTTAAAAACTTCCTTATCATATCTTATTTCATAAGATTAATGAAGTACTTTCAGGCTTTTCCTTAACTCTTATCAATTAAAAGGGAATATGTGAATAAGTATGTGGGTGTGTACTGGGGCAGAAGGGAAAGAAGCAAAGAAAAAGCTCATGGGAAAGTGATATGTCCATAAACTTAAAAAACCAATTTACAGAAAGGCATCTGATGTATTTTCTGAATAAGGCCTTGATCAGGGTACCAATCCTCTTTGTAGCACATTCTACACTGCCCATAAATAAAAGAGTCTCTTAAATTAACATTTCCAGTATCGATGAACAGTCCAGAAATCATTTTAAGCGCTCGATGAGGCCCTGTGTTAGTCCAATGTGCAGAAGCTGTGTTCGAGAGAGGTTCGCTAGGTTGGGGAAGGCCGCGAGTAGCTTCTCCCATGCCAGTTCCAGCAGGCTAGGCACCACCAGCCAGATCTTAAACAATGACCCAGTCCGTTTGTTTTCGTGGATGTTCACCACTCCTCCATGAATGTACATGCAACCAGCCTATGAACAAACAGCAGTCAAAAGAGGATACATTCAAACAGGACAGAAAGATACACTAAGGTCAAGGATTCAGCAAGAAAAGAAAAGGAAATAAAGCACAGGAGACTGAATCAAGATGAGAAGAAACAAGCAACTTTCTCAGGCTAGGTGTGATATAGCTCAGTGGTAAACTGATTGCCCAGCATGAATGAGGGCCTGGGTCCAACCCCCAAATTGAGAAGAATTTGTCACTGAGCCCCACATACACAGAGATCAACAGAATTTAAATAATTAATATGTTACTAAGAAAAACTACAGATTTTTTTCTTTTTTTTTTTTTTTTTACTTCAACAACAACTATACTTTCTATTCACTAACATTAACCTTAGACAATATATCCAATGTGTCAAGTGCTGGGACAAAGATAAAAATAAAGGCCTCTACAGTAGTATCTTCAATAATACAGTGACAGAGGTAAAGCTACTCTGCTCTCCCAGGAAATACCTGTTATATAACTGTCTGGGCCTAAAATGTTGAATGTAGTGTTCTTTTATATTTAGTTTCTTCTAATTTGGATACAATGGTATTTTCCTCCCCTTTTCTCTGAGGAAGAGCTAGCTTTAACAGTAAGTTATATAAAAACGCATTCTTAAATCCAGTATCAGCATCTTTTTTCTTGCTAGTACCTCTAAAAAGATTTGTTTATGACCTGCAACTATGTAAGGAAGACTTGAAAATAAAAACTTACTGGTGTAACAGCTGCACAGTGAAAATAAACTGGCTCTGGCATAGTAGCAGGGAGTTTCACCCATTGAAAAGTTTGTAGGTTCAGCTTCCAGATATCTCCCAGGATCACTTCTCCATTATAGCCCCCACAAATAAATACATCTGCCAAGAAAAGAGAGCCAAGATCACACAACAAAAAAGAGCCAAAGCTACAGCACACAGTATAGTGTAGATCACATGGCTGGCTGCTAGTTAAGCGGATTGTGACATGAGAGAGAGGACTTCAGCTATGTGGTCTTTTGTGCTACTGGCTTGTCTCTCAATAGAACTGGGACACCACATCAGAGTCTACTGAGACTATAGATACAAGCCTGTCAGGCTTTTCAAATTCAAACACCTCTAGGTATTTGGCACAGAAAGGGAAGGAACAAGAGGGCCCATAGGAAATAAACAGTGCCCCAAGGGAAATAAACAAGCTCTGAAAGGAGGTGGTTACATAGCTCTAGCTAGCACCAGGGGTATCATTGGTGTTGAGGTGTAGAACTCATGGTGATCCTCTTATCTCAGCTCCTGAGTATTGAGATTACAAGCATACACCACACCTGGCCTTCATTTTTCCAAGGGAAGTTGAAAATCTGAGTGGGGGTTGGGGTGGTATTATTAGAAGAGTTACTGGAAGAAGAGATGAGTTGGGGACTAAAACCAGAGTACTCAACCACTGAGCCACATCCCCAATCCTTTCTTCTTGGAGTGGGGATACTGGGGACTACACTTAGGATCTTCTGCTTGCTAGGCAGGTGCTTATACTACTGAGCTGTCTCCTCGGCCCCCAAGTCCTAGAGTCTTGCCATGTTTCACAGTCTTGCAGGCAGGGCTTGAATTTGATCCTCCTGCCTGAGCTTCCCAAGTAGCTCTGGATTACGAGTGTGTGCCACCATGTTAAATAAACATTTTAAGAGTTGGCTACTAATTCAAAAAAACTTAATGCACACAGGATCCAAAAATAACATACCTACAGACCACCAGTTTTCAAGTTCATTTTAATCAGTGTCCTGGAAAGAACATTTATGTGCCCATAGAGATAATTGTTCTCCTTGTGGATGTTTAATCTAAGGAGAAACTCTCACCATAGTGTGTAGTTCAGGGAGTCAAGAAAACATTTTCCAGAGGCTGAGGATTTAGCTCAGCAACAGAAGTATAATGAAAGCAGAGGTGTACTAGAAATGGCAGAGTAATCCAAGTGAAATCTCAACTATGCTGTCAAAATGATTAAGTCTATCAAACTCATGCATATACACCTTCCTTCTAGAAAAAAATGTAAGATGTATCAGACTGTAAAATAAGCTATTTATTGGAAGAAGAGTCATTTATCACACTGAGATAAGTAGTCAGTAGTGTTCCTTTCTGAAGTCACCCAACACCTTTATGCCTTTGTTGTAATAGGGCCAAAAATTCAGGTCAGAGTTCTATTTGAAACTAGAGAACAGAATCAACTTTATGAAATAATATACTGAGGGAGTTATTACAGTTCTAATACAACATCCATTGAGGTCTGTATCATATAAGCCCCCATTATTAGGATTACAATATAATCACAGATAACCTCTTCAGGTCAGCTCTTAAAAGATCAGAGGCACCATGGCACAAAGTGCCTGCCTGGCAAGGTCATGAGTTTGAACCCTGGTTCTCGCAAAAAAAAAAAAAAAAAAAAAAAAGTAATTAAGTTAAAAAAAAAAAAAAAAAAGATCAGAGGCATAATACAAGCGTCTTTGCCACCAGTTGTGTATGTGTGTGTGTGTGGTACCAAGGACTGAACTTAGGACCTTGCGTTTTTCAGGCAAGCACTTATTCCATTGAGCTATCTCCCCAGCCCATATCACCAATTTTTGAATTGTTTTATAACTGAGGGAATTCAGACATTAAACTAGTTTACATTACGGAAAATGGCAAGAGATGCATAACTTTTAGCTTTTCCTTTAAGGTTAACCTTCAAGATTTCCCCAAAGTTATACATCTCTTTTGAGGCACAAATATTAGAAAATAAATCATTCTCAGCAGATATAATTACAGAAATGGAATAAAAATGTCATTAAAAATCCTTACCATTTTTTATTTGAACACAACTGTGACATCTTCGGGCCGCAGGAAAACCTTCCAAACACATAAACATAGAAATTCCATTACTTACATACGGATGAGTAATGACACTGATAGGACACAATGAATGACATATTATGAGTAACCCATAATAATCTTTTTGTTTCATTAAACAAAATTTGAGGGTGGGAATATAGCTTAGGGGTAAAGTGCCTGCCTGGTAAGCACAAGGTCCTGAGTTTGATTCCCAGTATGAAACAAACAAACAAACTTAACTAATCTGCCAAACTTCCTTATTTTAAAAACATCATAGTGGATCTCACTACAGCAGTACACAATGTCAGGAAAACAAAATGTAGTGGGGAGCACAGGGCCTACCAGTGACTTTATTCTCAGAAGCCTTGGGATATCTTAATTTAAGCTCTTATCTCTCATCCCACTCATATTTCCCTACTTCCGTCACATTATTCAACAATCCCTATCAAAATTTTCTTTGCTCCAGTGCTAAACAATAATAATTGATATAAAAACACAAGTAATTTTTAGTGTTAGTTTAATGCTTTATTTGCCATATAATTCAGGAAAATTATTTTTTCCTCTCCCCAAACAAAAATATAAAATATAGGGCTGGCCTGATAGCTCAGTAGACTAAAGGGCCTGCTTAGGAAGAGCACAGTGGCCCAGTCTAGTTCATCCCTGGCATGTTATGCTGGCCCCACCCATGAGGCATGCTGAGACTACAGAGACTGAGTATGGTGACGCATGCCTGTAATCCCAGCTCTTGAGAGTCTGATCTACACAGTGAGACCTTGCAGACCCTCTAGACCCTGTCTTACACACACACACACACACACAAAGTATAAAAATATGTTAAAGACAAATGAATCAATACTTTCAATTTACCTATTTTTTCATGGGGTTTTGTTGCAATTTCCTCCCAGGCATTTGTTTCAAGGTTGTATGCATGGATCTTGGGGGAGGAAAAAAAAAAAAAAAACACAGATACACAGATAAATAAATATATTATTTTTAATTTTTAAAATTAATTAATTAATTAATTTTTTTGAGACAGGGTCTCACTATGTAGTTCAAGTTGGCCTTGAGCTCACTTCTGTAGCCCAGGCTGGTCTCAAACTCACACCAATCCTCCTACCTCAGTCTCCCAAGTGCTGGGATTATAGGCATGCGCCACCACGCCTGGTCATTTTTATTTTTTAATTTTTGGCCAGCTAAGTTCATCTTGAGGGTGGGGCTGGCATGGCATGTGGTACCAGGGATCAAACTGCAGTCCCCTGCACCTGTTTCTTATTTTGTTCTTTTGGAGGTAATGTTTTTTTTTTTTTTTTTTTTTTTTTTTTTTTTTTTTTTTTTTTTTTTTTTTTTTTATCTTTACGCTTTTTTTATTTCTTTTAATAAGAACTACTATTGAGACAGTTTCAAAACACATTAGTAGGACAGCCACAATAATTGATACAATGCATATTATTGTCTTCATAGTAGTTGTTCAGAGTACAAGATATAGACATGATAACTCTTCGAAACACTATTGGTACAAATATTTCTTCTCACTGAATTAAGAGAAAGTAGTTGTATACATAGAGCAATATTTCATAACAGTTGTGGGTTACTGGCAGAACTGGCAATGTCAGAAGCTGTTGACTCGACCCTATACCTGTTTAAGCAGATGCTTTAGGCTGCTAAGCTGTCTCACTGGCCCCAATAATTAAAATTTTAGCTAGCCTAAAAATACAATTTTAAAAATATATATTTTTAATTAATTTATTTTTTTAATTTTAATTTTTTTTTTCTTGTTTCAGAACTTTTGTTTGTTTGTTTATTTATTTTTATGGCTGGCTCAGCCTGCCCTGAGGACCAGGCTGCTGCAGCATGTGGTGCCGGGGATTGAACCGCAGTCTCTATAGCCACCTGCAGGCGTCTGCAGGAGCTTTAGACCACTGAGCCATCCTGGTGGGGCCCTAAAAATATTTTTTTTCAGTGCTGGCCAAATAGCTCAGTGGACTAAAGTGCCTACTTAGGCAGGTGCAGGGACTAGAGTTTGATCCCCAGTATGCTCTACCAGCCCTGTCCCCAGGTGCACTGAGCAGGTGATTGAGATTGGGCATGGTGGCATGCCTGTAATCCCAGTTCTTGGGAAGCTGAAAACAAGAGGATCACTGTGAGTCCAATCTACGTAGTGAGATCCTGTAGACCCTGTACGAAATACATTTAAAAAAAAAAAATTTTTTGTAGAAACTATTTTAGAAAAACTGAACAAAAACCCTGAGATTTCCCCATCTAGAAAACTGGACTTTTAGTGGCAGCTTTTCAAATATACATTATTGGTTCAAAATCCTTCTATTTATCCTTTGCTTTTCTCTGCCTTAAGTATAATAAGTAAACATTAAATGAGAAGTTGGAAATTAAGTGCACACATAATAGCAATTTTTAATTTTTTTTTTTTTCTTTTTGAGACAGAGTCTTGCAATGCAGTTCAAGCTGGCCTTGAGCTCACTTTTGTTGCCCAGGCTCGTCTTGAACTTGCACCGATCCTCCTGCCTCAGCCTCCCAAGTGCTGGGATTATAGGCGTGCGCCACCACACCAGGCTAGCAATTTTTAAGATTTTTTTTTTTTTTTACTTTATTTTCTTGTTTCCGAACTTTTGTTTATTTATTTATTTTTATGGCCGGCTCAGCCCGCCCTGAGGGCAGGGCTGGCGCACCATGTGGTGCTGGGGATCGAACCGAGGTCCCTGAAGCCGCCTAAACTTTCCCAAGCAGGCGCTTTAGACCACTGAGCCATCCCGCTGGGCCCCAGGCTAGCAATTTTTAAAATTCATTAAGAAACAACAAAAAAAATTGCAATGAGAAGCAGAAGTACATGTGATTCTTGGTTTTCTTCTGTGTGCTACTCTACATTTACTATAGTGAATGTGTATCTCTCTCTCTCTCTCTCTTTTTTTTTTTTTTTTGCTGAACTGGAGATGAAACTCAGGACCTTGCACTTGCCAGGCAGGCACTGAGCCATCTTCCTGGCCCTGAATGTGTATCATTTTCATAACAGAAAAAGCAAGCATTGATAAGGAAACACAGGAATGCAGTTTTGACAAAACTTAAAAAGAACATTAAGGTTCCAAACAGGCCAGGAGCTTTGTAGCCTAATCTAGATTACCCCTGAGATATATAACCATGGTATTATAGAAATGCCACAGGGATAGATGAATAAAATCCCTTCAACTTTCTAAAGTTAATGACATGTAGTGCTAAACATGTCTATTCTTCTTAGATATACAACATGACGATAAGATGAATGTGACATTCTGGAAACTGTGGTTCAAATTTTTGTCTATTGCTCCATTCTAGATACTCCATCTTCCTCCTAGTCACCTTCCTCACCCAGTTTAAGGACATAATTTTCACAGTGTTTTCAGTGTGTGATAAATGCTCCTGTCAACTAGAAAGCTTATCAGGGTGCAGTTTCAACTTTATATTACAAAGAGCAACTATGCAAAACAGCTGTTGATGAGAAAGCTGCTCGAAAATTAAAATACCTAAAACAGACATTTCTTTCTTAGTATGATATACACCTCTTCCTTTTTTTAAAAAAAATATACCTTGTTTAAGGAATATGCTGTCCAGGAAGTACCACCTCCCAAGATATAAATCCTCTGCCCATCATGAGCAATTTCATGCCTGTATCTGAAATGTGCAATGAAATAATGTTTATAATTAAGTGAAATATGATCTACTTAAGACTCAGCAGTAATAGTATTATATCATTCTTTATAATAGTAAGTTATTAAAAACAGCCTATTTGGCAATGTTAAATTAGTTAAATGTATTCTAGAATACACATAAATTACTATACAATCAATACGAATGCAGGAATAGAGGATGGTTAAAATAATGACAACCTCTTTTGATGCCATTAACCAAAAAAATTAATTACACAAAAATTAACTACACAAAAATTAATTACACAAAAAACAGGCTATAATGTCACTAAAAGTTTATGGATACAGCTGGGCGTGGAGGCTCACGCCTGTAATCCCAGCACTCGGGAGGCTGAGGCAGGAGGATCGGTGCGAGTTCGAGACCAGCTTGGGCTACAAAAGTGAGCTCAGGACCAGCCTCAACTGCATAGCGAGACCCTGTCTCAAAAAGACAAAAAAAAAAAGTTTATGGATACATAAACATGCACAGAAAATGACCAAAAGGATATTATCTAAACACTAACTTTGGTTATCTTTCTGAGTTTACATTTTCTAAAAATGTTCATTTTGCTTATTTGTGTTTTCCAGATTTTTAATAATTTTTTTGCAGTGACTTTGTATAAGGCGGAAGTTACTGCTGATTTTTAAAGAATGAGTTAACTATGGTTAGAGATTCTGAACTATCAGTTTTCAAACTAAAATACTTATTTGGTAGGAAATTATGCCACACAGAACTGTGAATATAATATGAAATATCCATTAGAGTTCTTATACAAGAAGTCTAGTTAGAAGCTGAAACAATGTATAGTATGTCCATAAAATAACTTAAAGAACAAAACCATGTAAAAATGCTTTTAAAACAATTATTTCCTTCTTTCCCTGAAAGCCCCAGTGCTGATAAAACAAATTACATCAAAATCATTCTAGTAATAGCCCATTTCCCTGTCTTCTCATAGTAGTTCTGCAATGATCAGCCCACTAACACACTGCAGTACAGATAGGTGCTTTCTTAGCACTAACATTAGGTGAAAATAAAGTCATAATGAATTAAACTAAACAGGAAATTTTAAAAAATTATTTACTGTCTTTGCTTTTAAACTGGAGAGGAAATAATTTCAAGTTTCTGAGTAAACTTAAATCTAAGGAGAAGCAACTATTATAGTGAAATGATCTAAGCTTAGTGGTGGCATATTCTTACAATCCCAGCTCTGGAAGGCTTGAAGCAGGAGGTTAGAAAGTTTGAGCCCAGGCTGGGAACCTGAATGATTCAGTGAGTCTGTCTCAAACTAAATTTTTTGGGGGGAGAATCAGGCCCAGGACCTTGTGCTTGCCAAGTAGGCACTGTGCCCTATATTTAACATTCTTTTAAAGGGTCTGAAATATAACTCAGTGTGAAGGCCCTGGGTTCAGTCCCAAGTAACAAAGAAGAAAGGTCCAGGGCTCCTAATAGAGGGCCAGGGAGATAACTCAACAGTCTAAGTGCCTGCCTGGCAAGAGCAAAGACTTGAGTTCAATCCCCACTGTGTAGTGAGAACCTGTAGCAAATAAATAAATAAATATTAAAAATGTATATTTTTAGATAAAGGCAACTAGAGAGAATTATGTGTTATGACTAGATCAAGCCTTTTCTTTCTTCCTTTCTTTCTTTCTTTCTTTCTTTCAAGAAAACTTCATTTATTTATTTATGTTATGGCCAGCTCAGCCTGCCCTAGAGGTGGGGCTGGCACAGCATGTGGTGCCGGAGATCGAACCACAGTCCCTCCAGTTGCCTAAGTCTGCTTAAGCAGGTGTTTTAGACTGCTGAGCTATCTCGACAGCCCCTGGTTCAATCCCTTTCAAAAGGCCCACCTCTAAACACTTGAGTTTTTGAAAGTGAACGTATCATTAGGGCTCTAATTTAAGCAGATTAATCCACTAATGGGATGGATCTATAACCTGATGGTATTACTAGAAAGGGATGAAGACTAAGAAGGGGAGCTAACTGAAGAGAGTACAAGTCGCATGAACCTGAAGAGTATAGCTTTTTGCTAGCCTCTTCCTCTCTGGCTCCTTCCCCCTCTCTCTGCTTCCCAGCTGCCATAGCTTTACTCCCATGCCCTTCTGCCATGATGTTCTGCCTCACTAAGGGCCTAATGAAACTAGGGCTGAAATCCCCAAAACCATGAGTTAAAATAAACCTTTCTTACCTAAAGCTATTTGTATCAGATATTTTGTCCTAGCAATGAAAAGTTGAAGCACTACATAATAATGGGCCATTTAACAGAGTACTTAAATGATCTTTCTTTCTACCCACCCATCCAGCCATCTTTCCATTCATCCTTTTGTCTATCCAATCTATATTCACTGATCACTAGTATGAGCTTTACTTGTAATTGCTACCACTCTTTTCTTTCTCAGTGTTACTAGTAAAGGACAAAAAAAGCTTTCACCACTAGTTTCTTCTCCAAAGTGTTACTGTCTAATACAGAAAGACTAAAATGTGTAAGAGAAAAATAACATGAAAAAGTTTCATAGTTTAGAAGAAAATACCATTTTCTTATCAGAATACCTTTTCTTTTCCATTGATCATAATCTAACAGCCAGTTAGCTATTTTAACTATGGCCAAAGGGTTGTCTTCATATTGCCAATATTCTGCACATACTCAAATTCCAACAAGACAGATGGACTATGATTTCATGCTCTCACCTTTCCTCTGGGAGGTCACAGGACAGGTTGTTGGGTTTCAGCTGTGTCCACTCTCTGGTATTGAGATCTAACTTGTGCAAGTCTGTGCTGTAAATGTAGCCAGTTGTCCCTCCAAAAACATAAAGGGACCCATTGATGATGGCCATGGCCTGGGTAATGAAGGAAGGCAAACATTTGATATGTAAACATATGAAATGCCTCTAAATCAGGTTTTATAAAGTTTTCTTCTTTTTTTTGAATTTTTTAAATTTTATTTATTTATTTTTTCTTGTTTCAGAAACTTTGTTTGTTTATTCACTCATTTTTATGGCCGGCTCAGCCCGCCCGAGGGCAGGGCTGGCGCAGCATGTGGTGCTGGGGATCGAACCGCAGTCCCTCAAGCCGCCCAAGCTTTCCCAAGCAGGCGCTTTAGACCACTGAGCCATCCCGCCGGGCCCCTCTTCTTTTTAAACTCTTAAAATACCAGATTCTAGTCAGATGTGGTGGCATATACCAGTAATCCCAGTATTTGGGAGGCTAAGGCAAGAGAATCACTGCAAGTTGAAGGCCACCCTTGGCTACATACTGAGTTGAAGGCCAACACGAACTGCATAGTAAGACTCTGTCTCAAAAACCACCACCAGCACCAGCAAGATAGCTCAGCAGACTAAAGCACCTGCTTAGGCAAGCTTAGGCAAGTGCAGGGACTACAGTTCGATCCCTGTCACCATATGCCACACCAGCCCTGTCCCAAGGGTGGGCTAAGCAGGCCAAACACACCCACATACCCACAAAGAAAGAAAGAAAGAAAGAAAAGGGCTAGAGAGATAGCTCAGCATCCTAAGTACTTGTCTGGCAAGTGCAAGGTCCCCAGTTCAATCCCCAGTATAGCCTGTAATCCCAGCACTTGGGAGGCTGAGGCAGGAGGATCACTGTGAGTTCGAGACCAGCTTGGACTACAAAAGTGAGCTCAAGGCCAGCCTGAACTGCATAGCAAGACCCTGTCTCAAAAAGCAAAAAAAAAAACCCAGTATGAAGAAAATAAATAAATAAATAAATAAAACAAAATAAAATAAAATACCAGACACTTGGAGGACTAAAGACTTTTCATTTATTTATTTGTTTCTTTGTTTGTTGTTTATTTATTGCAGGACTGGGGTTTGAACTCATGACCTTGCACTTGCCAGGCAGGCACTTGTGCCACGGAGCCATCTCCCCAGCCCTAGGACTAAAGACTTTCAAAGAACTTGAAGATTGCCGGGTGTGGTGGTGCACACCTGTAATCCCATCACTCGGGAGGCTGAGGCAGGAGGATCAGTGTGAGTTCGAGACCAGCCTGGGCTACAAAAGTGAGCTCAAAGCCAGCCTGAACTGCATAGTGAGGCCCTGTCTCAAAAAGACAAAAAAAAAAAAAAAAAAGAAAGAACTTGAAGATTACTTTGTAAAAGGTACAGCTTTATAAGTTCTACCTAGACATACACAGGTTAGTTGAATCTTAAGAGGCTCTAGCCAATATCACAGATCATGGACATCACCATATTCATTAAAAGCTGCTTTTTCCCTAAGCAGTTAAAGAAAAATTCTCTCAAGAGGCAGCAGTGGATATGGAAATAAACCAACAGAATCCTGTAAATAAGAAGTCAAGTTCAGGATCTTGACATTTTTTATGAGGCTTTTCTTCAATGTGTGTTCAACTATTGTTATGGTTGTTTCTTAGAGTTTAAGTGCCCCATGTAGTAGGATACAGGGTGATCCACTATGTCTTCTTTTAAAGTTAAAACTCGGAAACTTGATCAGTGCACTGCCACTAGTGAGAAAGAAATCAAAGTATGGTTAAGTTTGGCCCTTTACCATCAAAAGAATCTCTGATGTGATAGGCACTGCCTTATCTTTCTGGATGTAACTGCAAACCTAAATACAGAACTTAAACTAATCTCAACCAGTATTTCAGCTCATGTAAATTTCTCAAGTACAAGGATCAGGGGCAGGGGAGATAGCTCCTTGCCACAAGTGCCTGCCTGGCAAGTGCAAGGTCATGAGTTTCAACAGTGGTCCCACCAAAAAAAAAAAAAAAAAAAAAAAAAAAAAAAAAAAAAAAAAAAAAAAAAAAAAAAAAAAAAAAAAAAAAAAAAAAAAAGTACAGGGATCATCAAGCTTGTTATAGACTCCTATGAAATAATAACAGAACCCAGATCATACTAGCCAGAGCTCCGTCTTTCATGGTGTGTGTGTGTGTGTGTGTGTGTGTGTGTGTGTATGCAAGCATGCACACACAAGTAAGGTTCCAATATTTAAAAAAAACTTCTAAACAGGCCTGGATCTTGACTTTAAAGTGTATTACAAGAGTGGGAAGAAAAAGGGGTAAAATGGGAAAAGCTGTAACTTACAATTTTACTAACTGAAAAATCAAAGCTCAAGCACACAGCCAGGTGTGGTAGCACATGACTATAATCTTAGCACTCAGGAGACTCATGGGGGAGGACTGTTGTGAGTTAAATGCTAGTGTGGACTATATAGCAAGACTCTGTCTCAAAAACACAAAAACTAGGGGCCTGGTGGGATGGCTCAGTGGTCTGAAGCTCCTGCTTGGGAAAGCTTGGGCGGCTTCAGGGACCGCAGTTCAATCCCCAGCACCACATGCTGCGCCAGCCCTGCCCTTGGGGTGGACTGAGCCAGCCATCAAAGTGAGTGAACAGACAAACAAAGGTTCTGAAACAAGAAAAAAATAAATAAATAAAATTTTAAAAAAAAAACACAAAAACTAAATAAAAAACAACAACAACAAACAAAAAACCAACCACATAAATTCTTTGTTTAAAGATAAATTGGTAGCAATATATGTATTCTGACATTGTCTCTAGATTAGAAAAATACAAACAAATACATTTACATAACTGGCCATAAATTTGTACCTGTCCATATATACGACTGGGTTTCTTCCCCCGACAGCTGAGTAAAGCCCATCTCTTATACTTCACATTACAGACATGAACATCATTGCCGTTGCTCTCACCAAAGGGGATACCCGTACCTCCAAACACTAACAGGTTGTTTCCATGCAGCACCACTGGAAGAGAAACACATATTCCATTTATGTACTGCACTGTATTTTCCCACAAGCCCAGAATATTTGAAAAGCTAAAAAAAAAAAAAAAAAAAGTCTACTTTAATGATACAAGATAGCTTAAGCATTAGCCTCAAATTACTATACACAGAAAAAGATGCACAATTCACACAGTATTGGCAAATCTATGGCATGTGTGTTGTTTTTAAGACAGAAATGTTAATGCATGAATTGTTTTTTCTAAACCAAAACCTCAGAATTCAGGTCTAATTGCAATGTTGGCACTTTTCTGAAATAAATGAGTCTTGGGGTACAGTAGAGACATTCATCTCTAAAAGGTTTGTGATCAGTGGTAGAAACTAAACCATATGGTTCATTGTGAAGTGTATAACAAACAGAGCCAATATGCTTGAATTTATTAAATTGATTTGCAGCAATGCTGAGTTAAGTAGGCAGACCACTATTGCTCAATACAGTGCAAGTACACCACAAAGAAGAGGAAAAGGAAGTATTATCTTTGCTTCAGCAAAGACCTTGGGGGCCTCAGGAGGAGGGATAAAAGGATAATTCTGTATTTGTCTCTGTATCTTAAACTATGATTTCTAACATTTTAACTCTTTATTACATAAAAAGAAACATCAATATGCTGCAGGTAAATATGGTGCTCTTTCTCTACCACTTGTATTCTTGCCACAGCACATACTCTTGCTTTTCAGTGACTTTTTTTTTTTTTAAAAAAGCAATTATTTAATTGATACAATGTAGCAGTGAATAGTCTGGGTCCAGAGACAGCAAGAGTTGGTTTAAATTCTACTGCAACCTCACGAAAGCTATTTAACCTGCCTGACTTAATCTCCATAACAAATCCATGTGGAAAGAATTAGCTTCTCTGCGTTTACAGACGATGAAACAGAGGATAAAAGTGGCTCAAATAACTTGCTGAGATACCCTAAAAGAAGGTCTGCCAAAGTAGTATTCACTCATACACAGTCTGGCTCCAGAGCCTGCACCTTAACCCATTACCCTCAGGGCTTCTCTAATACCAGTTTCTTTATTTATACAATGCCAATCACTACAGTACCTACACACAGAAATGCTGCAGGGATAAAGCAGATATGTATAAAGTGCTTTGCTCAATAACTATTATCACTGCTATAAACCCATTTATTAATGGATTGCATTTTACCTAGCATATATGTAATACTTCATCTTAAGCACTCTAAAGTATTATTAATCCCACTTATACATTAGGAATAAATCTAAAACTCACCTGGCAAACAAATAGTATACTTCTAGATTCAAACTCAGGACCTAAGTGATTCTGAATCACCATGCTATATTATTATGTTTTGTACACTTTACTATAGTAAAACATCTGTTAATACTGCCTTGTCATATTACAATATGATATAAATTATTTTTTTTTAATTTTTTATTTTATTTATTTATTTTTTTCTTGTTTCAGAACTTCTGTTTGTTTATTTATTTTCATGGCCGGCTCAGCCTGCCCTGAGGGCAGGGCTGGCGCAGCATGTGGTGCCGGGGATCAAACCGCAGTCCCTACAGCCGCCCAAGCTTTCCTAAGCAGGCGCTTTAGACCACTGAGCCAGCCCGCTGGGCCCCTATGATATAAATTATTAACACAGAACATGTGACACTAAACCTGGCTTCTCAGATATTTCCAGAAGTTCAAAGTTCAGAACTACTTGTACTCACATGACATAGATGCCAATTCCCGGGGCATGTAGCCATCTGTACCCATCTGGTGCCATACTCCTGTGGCAAAATGATACCTCCACAGCTCCCTGAAGAGAGGATAGTCTTCATTATCTGGCCCTCCTGATTCATCGTAGTCCGGGTTATACCCTCCGAAGACATAGAGGTTGGTATTATCAGCCACACAGCGATGCCCACTGCGTGCTGGTGGAGGTCTGTGGCCTACGAGAGAAAACAACAGTTTTCCACACATGGCTGTGCAGATTAAAAGCACAAACATCTGAGCTTCAAATAGGAATTAGGGAAGATTTATAATGGATGTATTTTTTACTTACACAGGTTATTTTATATATTTACATATACTACTGAAGATTTTAAGGAACTAGTCTCCACTTTTCTTTTTTTTGAGACAGGGCCTCGCTATGCAGTTCAGGCTGGCCTTGAGCTCACTTTTGTAGCCCAGGCTGGTCTTGAACTCACAATGATCCTCCTGCCTCAGCCTCCCAAGTGCTGGGTCTACAGGCGTGCGCCACCACGCCCGGCTTCCACTTTTATCTCATATGACTTTTAAATTTTGGTAACTGTAAAAAGATTTTTCCCAAGGGAGGTAACAGTGCCATATATCCAAGAAAATGGCTAACAATTTGGAATTTTCAAGAAAAGAAAAAGAGGTTTAGAAATTCAAACACTAACAGGTTAGATTATATTTCCTTTGAAGAGAAAAAAAGCACAGGCAAACTGAACTGTGACTATTTAAAAACTACATAAATATGATAAAAATATGAATTAGTCATGTATATAAATAAAAATATATACATATAAAAATCTATGATTTTCCACAATATATAATTATACTTAAAAAGAAAACTGACAAATTTCAGAATTTAAATACCATTCCAGATATTTAACAAAAAACATCTTTGTACTGATCTCAAAGAACATCTTTTAAGCAAAAGTATTAGTAAGAAAAGCTATTTGAACATTTATAATTGAACTTTCTAGTGTTTAAAATAGATCAACTATTTCACTAAAATTATATAAAGACTATTTTAGTGGTTTAAGAAACCCAAAATGTTATATTGTTATTCTCATAATCTTTTATACACCAGTCTGCATAAACCCTTGCATGGCTACAGAACCCAAGATGCTTAAATATATTATATATGGGATGATACAAGATGCTATTATTTGTTACTCTAAAGACTAATCTATTTTTTGGAGGGAGTTACTGGGAATCAAACTCAGGACCTTGAGCTTGCCAGGCAGGAATCCTGCCACTGAGCTATATCCCTAGTCCTCAATCTACTTTCATATGTAGCAGATATAGCATATGGCGTGCACCTGTAATCCCAGCATTTGGGAGGCTAAGACAGGAAGATCAGTGTGAGTTCAAGACTAGCCTGGGCTACAAAAGTAAGTTTAAGGCCAAACTGAACTGCACAGTGAGACTCTGTCTCAAAAAGACAAAAAATAAATAAATAAATAAATAAAAATTAATATTTGGGTAACAGGCTGGCAAGATAGCTCAGCAGTGTGAAGCACATGCTCTGGCAACCACAGGGACTGTGGTTTGATCCCAGGCACCACATGCTGTGCCAGCCCCACCCCCTGGGCAGACTGAGCCAGTCATAACATAAATAAAGTTTAAAAAAATATTCAGGGTAACATTAGGCACCTAAATAAACATGTTATACCAATAAAATTTTATTACCAATTTAACAGCCTACCAACCAAACTAAAATTCCACTTTCTAGGAAATGCTTCTTTTTTTAAAATTTCATTTTAGGGAAGGGTCTACAGAGTGTTCAGGGTCTCACTACTAGTAGTGATCTGCTTGTTTACAGCCTCCCAAGAGCTGGGATTACAAGCACACCACCATGCCCAGGCTTCTAGCAAATGCTTCTAAACAAGAACAGAAAAAAAATTTTCAATAATTTAGAGCAACTAAACACCTAGTGAACTGCTGAATCACTGGTCCATATCAATCTTGTTTGTCTTTGATTGTTCAATACTGCTGAAGAACTAAGTCCTCAGGCCAGCATTTCAGAGGTTTTCCCCTACTAACCTACTGATCTCCCACTCTGTGGCTACTACAATGGCAGCCTCTGCCTGGAAAGCCCAGAGTCCTCTCCTCACACCTTGGCCCTCAGTCCCTAGTAGTGTAAATGCCTCCAAGCCCAGTCCAGGCTCCTCTTTATCACTATTAGTGCTGTCTGTATCATAAATTGGGATAAACATACAATTAATAACATACCAAAACTATATAAATAATGTATCAAGCAAATCACAATCAACAAATTTACTAATGAGCTCCCATATCTAAATTTGAATCCAAGGTCTTTCTGTTACCTTGATCAAGTCAGTGACCCTCGCTAAGTCAGTTCTCTCATCTGTATCTCTATATGGGGTATTGTTGCTATATCTCACAGATTTTAAACATTCATTATATCAAAGTGAAAGAAGGATTTGTTCATCTTTTTCCTCCTCTTTTCTCTCCCTTCCCACTTGCTTTCAGACAAGATCTCACTAAGTAATCTAAGATGCCCCTGAACTTGCTATGGAGCCCAGGGTATCTCTGAACTTATCTTCCTGCCCTTAACTTCCCAAGCACTAGGTATGCAATTCACCCTGCTTATATCTACCTTTCTGTAACCAAACTCAGAACACATATGAAACAAAGTTGAGAGTCAATTAATTTTCATTTAATTCTTCTCATATCATCAGTTTTTCTTTTCTTTTCTTTTCTTTTTTTTTTTTTTTTGTGGGACCAGGGTTCGAACTCACGACCTTGCACTTGCCCAGCAGGCACTTGTGCCTTGGAGCTATCTCCCCAGCCCCAGTCTTTCTTTTCTAAATAGATTATAAACTACCCACAGCAAAGATAATGTGTAACAATTACACTGTATTACCCACAACATCAAAACAGTTCAAGATATACAGGTCAAAAATTTTTGTTGACTTTAACTGCAAGTCAAAGCAAACAGTTACAAGGATAATCAAAACAGTATCCAACTCTCTGTCAATTTTGCTATCAGTATTATGTTTACAGGACAGCTGTGACTAAGGTCATAAAGTTCAAGGTGTAGTTCAGTGGTAGGGCATGTGCAAAGCATGTGTGAGGGTCCAGGTTCAATCTTCAGTACCAAAGAAAAAAAAAACAAAAAAGAGATTTAGATGACTTAAGGGACAGGTGCTAGATTATGCAATAATCTTCTCAAGATAAATGTTTCTAAGAATTAGCACAAAAATTCAAATGCAAAGCAAAACGAAGTTGCTATATGATCAAAAGATAACTCTAAGAACTTTTGTAGTGTTATCTGTTACATATCTAGAGCCAACAGGACATTTTTATAGCTGTTTTTGAGTAAATATGAAAACAAAGTACATTCTAGGATTTTTAAAAAAGTAATGGGCCAGTGAGATAGCTCAGCAGATTAAGCACATGCTTTGGCAAGTTCAGGGACCTGGGTTCCATCCCCAGTTCTCCATGCCATGCCAGCCACCCGCACCGCCTGCTGCCCCAGGGTGTGCTGAGTCAGGAACGGAGTCCGGGCCTGGTGACACACACTTGTAATCCCAGCACTGGGGAAGCCAAAAACAGGAGGATCACTAAGAGTTGGAGCTTTGTAGTGAGACCCTATACCAAATACATAAATGGGGAGCAGAGGAAGAGACAATACAGCAAAGAAGGTGCTGTAAACTTACCATCATTTTTGTGACAAATTTAACTTACTCCCATGGATCACATGTTAAAAATCAGTGAAAAGATGGTTCTATATACAATGTATCAACTCATTATTTGTCAGAAATATTACCAGACACCAGTCACTGGGCCAGAGGCTGGGGATACAATAATAAAATAATATCTCTGATAAGCAAATATGTATTTCTTTTTTTTTTTTTTTTTGAGGCAGGGTCTCGCT